>QLOO01000283.1:0-104123 GCA_003313855.1 Suillus sp. MG131 | reverse complement strand
CAGCGGGACAGTTTCCAGGGCTCGCCTCTGATTTTTTTTCCGCATGAACTGTACTCGCGGGGTTGGTGGCACTGACTAGCCAGCTATGGCATGGGGGAGATCTCTATGTATAATTTGATTAAGGAGTAGGAAATGCCAAATATCAATGCCATTGGCCATGACCAGTGCCGCGTTTTAATGACTGGCCTCGGGTGTATCAAAAACTAAAACAACCACCGAGCTACCAGGTACATTCCCAGATGGCTGTAGCTGTAGCTTGGCATTTTCTATTTGAATATATACGTTGACAGAAGACGATAACTGTAGAAGTTTTTGAATGCTCTGAATTGAGTGCCTCTGAGAGTCTAGACTGAAGTACTGAAGGCTTCTGCGAAGCGAACTTAGCTTGCAAAGACGTTAACATTAATTATGGGATATGCTGTCAGAGTTCTGGATGCCGAAGTACAATGCCGAGAAAAATAATTAAGCAAATATAATAAATTCGGGGACGGTGGCCATGTTGGCGGTTTCTTCTTTTTGCTTGCTGACTTCCCACATCCGCTAATTATTGTTGGATCACCCGCTCCTTCGAACTTTTGATCTCTACTTTCGTCTTCTTGTTTGCATTCTTCCTTTCGTCCTGTTCACGCACGACATCTTCTTACTCTTTCTTTCCCAAACATGGGTTGTGTTCAATCTACTGGCGTCGACAGCGAGGCCAAGGCTCGTGCGTATTCATCTACCCCACACCCGAGCGAGACCTCAGTGGCTAAAACTTGTTTTTTGTAGGCAATGATGAGATTGAAAACCAACTCAGACGAGATCGAATGATGGCCAAGAACGAGATTAAAATGTTGCTGCTGGGAGCAGGAGAGTCAGGAAAGGTCAGTTACACACTGACCACTCCGAACACATTGCTGACGAATTCTTGTTTTCGTAGTCTACCGTCCTCAAGCAGATGAAACTCATCCATCATGGCGGTTATAACGACTCTGAACGAGATTCCTACAAGGAAATCATTTACTCGAATACCATTCAGTCCATGCGGTGTGTATTATAACCGGTCAAAATTCGATTGTAACCCTGAAGCGTCTTCTAGCGCCATCCTCGAGGCTATGCCTCAACTTGACATCTCTCTATCACCACAGAATGATGCTCGTCGTGCCGTAATTCTTGCACTTCCTGGCCAGATTGAGGGTGACGTGCTCCCAAGAGATGTCGCTGATGCCATTCGAGGACTCTGGCGAGACTCAGGTGTCAAGGAGGCCGTTCGTCGGTCACGAGAGTTCCAGTTGAACGATTCTGCTGTCTACTACTTCAACGCAATCGACCGCATGTGCGGACCAGGGTACATGCCGACAGATCAAGATATCTTACGGAGTAGAGTGAAGACGACTGGTATCACTGAAACCACATTCAAGGTTGGCGAACTCACGTATAAACTCTTTGATGTTGGAGGTCAGCGAAGTGAACGTAAGAAGTGGATTCACTGCTTCGAGAACGTCACAGCGTTGGTATTTCTGGTATCCTTGAGCGAGTACGATCAGATGTTGTATGAAGATGAGAGCGTTGTAAGTCCGAAACTTCTTATTTATGTATCTCCATTCAGATTGATCGTACCCACAGAACCGCATGCAAGAGGCCCTGACTCTCTTCGATTCGATATGCAATTCACGGTGGTTTGTCAAGACATCAATTGTACGTACTACTACCTCATGGCGCATTACATACTTATTCCCTGCACAGATTTTGTTCTTGAACAAAATTGACCTGTTCGCTGAGAAACTCCCACATTCACCGCTTGGTGACTACTTCCCAGACTACACCGGCGGCGACAACTATGACAACGCTTGCGATTATTTGCTTCACCGCTTCGTTGCGCTCAATCAGAATGCGGCAACCAAGCAAATATACGCACATTATACTTGCGCAACGGATACTCAACAAATCAGATGTAGGAGCCTTCCCCTTGCGCTGTTCACACAGACTGACTCTGCCACCCTTAATAGTCGTGTTGAGTGCTATTCAAGATATTCTGCTACAGATTCATCTTCGCGAGTGTGGTCTGCTGTGATGGCTTATAGCGCCACTCTTCTCCTTTTGGTCTTTGTTTTATCCCATGCATCATCTGCCTCCCGCGCATGCAGTTCGCTCTACCAGCTTTCATCGCATCAGACATTCACACCTCTACATATTGGCTATCCATCTCTCTTATTTTGGGATCCCCACGTCTATCATCGTTCTATGCGCTCTTATGAACATATACGTACCATGATGGGTTCGTAGGAGTGTGTTTTATATCGCTGTGTCATTTCCCTCTTCCTCTCTCATTCCTTTCTGCCAAAACGTGGAGTGACCAAAACCTAGTATACCCTTCTTATACGATTCCTATGTAATTGGAGACCTTATCTTGACCGCTCGATAATTCTTTGGGATTGAATTTATCAAATTTTCAAGCGACGTACCGGGTGTTCCGGTCATGGGTGGTTTATATAGCCCAAGGTGTGAATGATGCGAAGTTTAGGATGATATTATTGTAAAACACTGATACGAGCGAGCACATGGCTTACTCAAGCCACATAGAAAACCCCATCAATCGTGCATCTGCATACCACGCGCCCGGGAGTCGGCGGTGGTGCTGGATCCGCAACCATGTTGGCTCTGTGGGATGATTGGGCCATCACAAGA
The DNA here is from genome assembly GCA_003313855.1 of Suillus sp. MG131. NCBI lineage: Eukaryota > Fungi > Basidiomycota > Agaricomycetes > Boletales > Suillaceae > Suillus > Suillus sp. MG131. The sequence continues at coordinate 101,456 of QLOO01000283.1, read as the reverse complement.
GCGGTGTCCTGCCATGCCATGCATTCACCACCGGATCCAAGTATAGCTCGAATTTGATTAGTAGCTGTCATGGGACCGTGCTGTTCTCGGTATTAATGGCGCAGCACTCTTGGAGTAGAAGATGGCGACTGATGGCGTCTTCTGGTATCTGCGGACGCCGTAAGTACCATTCCCGAGGAGGCATAAGATTCAGTTAGGCGCCCATGTCAACGAACGGATTGAGCGCTTTGCACAGGTGTGGCAGAAGCTTATTTACCTTTCAAGCATAGTCGAACATCCATCCCCGTTCCAGATCAAGCATAATGTGTCTGCTGATAGTTCCAAAATGTAGAGCCACTATATAGAGGTATGAACGCCACACAGCTGGCGAACAGAATCATACCCACACATGGCAGGTGATGACGCTGTAACTAGGATAGGGCTCCGACGAGTTGCTGGCGAATGACAGTATCAATTTCTGTCCAAAAGGTAATCGTGCGAATGCAAGATAGGGTTGTGATTCAATGGGTACAGGTGTGTTTGAACAATGATTATAGTAAAATGATAGGTCGGCGATAGAGGATGTATCGATTTAGATGATAGCTATAGATTAGCGAGATTAGAAACTGAAGTAGGCATGTCTGTAACGCGTCCGACAATGTTGTAGCGTTTCCTGTAAAATGAATATAAGCGCCATGACATTATTGCCTACGCGAAGCTGTTCGGGACCTACTGGAAAAATAAGAACCAGTCGTTGAGAACGTTCTTCTCGTTCTCTGGTAGGTCGCTGTAGTCTGGTACAGCGTCCTCTAGTTTCAAACTGGACATTCCGAGTCCCTTTGAGCCGTCCTTCCCGGCAAAGATGTTATATGATTTTCCGGGACCGTACACGTCGCTTTTACGTGTGACGTCAAAGACAGTGCCTACGAGAAGTGAGTAGGAGGATCATCACCTCATACACGAGGACAAACCCTTAATAGATACATAGATCGGCTTCGAATTGTCGGAGCCGTCGAACTGCTTGAGTTGATCAAGGGTGAAGGGATCATCCTTCGGGGGGTCGAGGTCGTCTCTAGGTGGCTGCATGATGGTCTTCAGGGATTTCTTCTCTTCTGGTGGTGAGTCCACTGGTGGAGACTGATGCGATTGCGATAAGGTACGTCGCTGTGCGAGAAATAGAAGGGGCAAGGCCAGCACGAGTCCATAGATCACCACCAAAAACATGACCAGCTAACCACTCATTCGGCATTTGCCGCCTCTTACACACTTTCCTGGTAGACTTGCGGAGCTTCAAATTTAACGTCCATCCTGATCATTGCTGTTTCCTCAAAGCTTGTTGTTAGCCCAAGCACCATAGACCACTACATGGCTCCACTACGATCCCTTTATTATTGTAGCTTGGATCTAGTGCTTGTCCAAGCGCTGTGACCTTGGCTGTGGAAGTAGCCACCCCTCTCAACTATAAAGCTAGGTCGCAATCATGGTGGCACAAATCATCGTTTCACAATCAGTGCGACTGCTGTGTTTTTCTTGTACCCATCATCATATCTCCCCAGTCTCCAACGTCCGTGCACCATGATTTCCCCGTTTTCTGCCCCAGTCTACGAAGCGCCTCCCTACACTCTGTCAGGTCTCAGCTTTACGCAGCTGCCAGTGCACACTCAGCGTTACCTGCTAGACATTGCAAAATTGGTACCTCCCCACGCGCCCGACGTGAACTCTATTTCGGCCGAGCGTTCAATCATATCAATGGCTCTCCTCCTGAGTCTCATAGGGAATGACATGAGCCTCGTTGATCAGCGGCATGAGGCCATCGCCATGGCTCGTGATCTTGAAAGGGGCATCCCGCCTCAGGCTAGTGTACAGTGGCACTTAGAAGCGGAGATATCCCGCCTCCAAAACGTTTTTGGTACCCTGCTGCCAGAGCGAGAGCTCATCCTCAACGAATTTATGATCAAGTTTGACGCGCTTGTCTGGCTAGATCAACAAGGACGCGAGAATTACACCCCTGAGGATTGGCAGAGGTACAGGGATGCGTTGCTGAAACCCATTCTTGACCATACGAGCAAACGGCTTATCGCGCTGGACAAGGTCGTCAGGCATCGGCCCGTGATCATTAGATATAACCACCGGGTGCCTTCCTTACCATACTCGCTATTCGGTCCAAGCCGCGCACGCTCCTGGAGATCCGCTAGCCGTGGACCCAATTCCAGGGAGGATTGGCCCAGGGGTCGGATGTTAAGCCGGCATTCATAAAGGAAAGGACTTAGCACCATACTGTCACAAATCGAACAATTCATTATGCAACGAAGCACCCTCATTAACATAAATACTTACTCCTATGTACTTGATCACACTAGAATTCCTGTACAGCATTGCAATCGTTATCTCTTCCGTGGTGTGGAGTATCATGATGCCGTGTCCGTAAGCCTCAAGTAGAAAGCTAAATGCCCCCATGGGCTTCTTAATCCCCTGATCGACCTCGTAGTGGTAAATCCAATCACTACAAGAAGCACAACAAACATTTCGGCACTATTCAACTTGCAAAAGGTAAAAAGTTTGCTTCATCGTCAAGGGCGCGGGTAAGTCGTTAATAATGTTATTGAAGAACAGGCTCACAACAAGCTAAATCGACGATCGACGGGGTATCGGAAGTGGTACAATACAAGCAGGTTTCGAAACCATGTAAATTACTGCGAAGCTTGACCAGATTATGGAGAAAGAAAGAGTAAGAGAGATCGAATACAGTAATGACCAAGGCTGCAGAAAGCGAAACAATATTGACATAGCATCTGGCGTAAACTAACAGGGGGAACAATATTTGTAGGCGAAGAGGCACTGGGTATGAGTTGTTGAATCCGAAACCGTTCATGGGCCGCCCCGGAGAAGTGGGGGCAGCGAACAGTTGGGTGGCAGTGGCGCAGGGATGTTGACGGTGTGGCAAGCCTCCGTCACCTGCTTCCGCAAGTCATCGCATTTGCTCAATAACACTAAAAATCCCAATCAGACTAGTGATAGTGATGAGAAACTCATATTACTAACTTGGGCAAGGCCACAACGTATTCAGCACATCGACCGGCACTATGACGTCTTTGGCAACTTCCAAGGCATCAAGAAGTGACTTGTCCTCTTCCCACAAAGAAAGACATCTGCACGTATGGTTTCTGCATTGAGCTGGTGAAGTCTCTAAATGCGCGCTGGACTTACATTGCTACTTGGCTTGCAAACCAAGTCACCTGGAATGGCTGCCTGGTGAAAAGGTGGCCATCTTGATCGCCAAGATGATGAATTGACATTTTAACTCTGCGGATGAAAAGGCTTTGGTAGTAAACTGTTGTTGCCGAGATCACAATCAGTCAATACATGCATACAATAGAGCCACTTACGCCACTGCTCAGCCTGCTTGCGGTTGAATTGAGGCGAATTTCCACCCTCTGCATGACCGCTAGATACGCCACTATCAGTACGTCTGACGACATCCCAAAATCAGATGCTTACGCTCGCAGAATCTGAGTAATGATGATCTGTGTGCTGCAGAAAGTTACTACCATCAGTGAAAAACACCAAGGAGATGAAATATACGTACTTGTACACGTACTCCCGACACATGTACAACAATGCCATATCAAGGTTGCAAGTGTGGGTATCCAAGGCATCCTGGATTTCAAGGGTTTCTGACCAAGCTTCAATCGCAAGGTCGGTCGTCTCTGTGCTGTTAAAAACATTTTTCCGGAGACGAGTGGTACAGAAATTCCAAAGGAGCATGCTGCGGCAATAGAGTGCCCATATCGATTCTTTCGGGGACTGCGCTTTGTGCTCATTGGACCCTCGTTCTGATATCTCACCAGGGAACAGTAACCGGAACTGTACAACTGTCAGCCCGAGTTAAATGCATGGACAAAGAACGAACATTAGAAGGATCTGTTAGGAAAAGATCGCTTGGCTCTTTCTGGAAAGCGATGCAATGTGACGTGTACCTGGCCACGAGGTTAAGGGCGCTCCAACATAGCCTCCTGCAAGATTCCTTGTGTATCTCCTCAGGGGTCCATGAGGGATCCCAAGGTGGTGTGAAAGACCATGATGACGAGAATTGCTCCGGAGCGATGGATGAATTTGGAAGGGAGATACAGTCACACTTGCGAGGGATTGCATGAGGGGTACGAACACCGTCCTTAGACATTTGGTCAAAGGCGCGGTGTCTGTGAGCGACGGGCACAGCGTTAGGGGTGAACGTTGACACTTCCGGCTCATTGCCATCCAAGAATGTCAAGCCTAATTGGCGGACAATTCCATCGAGATAGGCTAAAGAGCGTCTCGCACGTTCGGGGGTATAGAGTGGGTGAGCCGAGGACTCGTATACAGCGATAATCTGGATAGAACGTAAGTGACGACTGAGAGAAGCTGGAAGCATACTTACAAGAGCAGCCTTCGCAAGGGTCATGTCTATCCATTGGGAATTCCATGACGCTTCGAGCCAAGCCTGCGCCTTATCACGAAGCCAGACGGCGCGCTCGCGACCAGCAGACCCCAGCTCCATCTCACTCGATTTCATTAGAGTTGCTAAGGCTAACCCCGCAAAAACAAGTGAAGGTTGCATAAGCGAACGTTCCTCAGGGTTGTACAAGCTGTGGACGAAGTCCGGAACATTCACGAATGATAGCCAGTACCCGCTAGTGGTGAACCTTGACAAAGATTAAATCAAGCCAATTGGGCCATCAGTTGATGACCTACAATGTTGAGAGATCTGATGCTATGTCCTTTAAACTGATAAATAACGCGTCATTTAATTAGTCTATTCATGCAATCTATAATGGAAATGACGTACGACTGATCCCGAGTAGTAGAGTAGTTCATAACCAAATTATCCCACCACTCCTTGCGACTGTACTGTAAGGAGGGCGTTGATGGGATGCGGTACTTCTCCACTTGATGCTAAAAGTGATCAAGTCAAAAATTATTTGGCAGATGAGAAATACGGCGAGATAAACGTACTGGATAACTGTCATCTGATGCTGCACGCGTTTGCATAGACGAAGAAAAGTCAGGGCCAGCGGGTGAAAGCGACGGCTGGAGTCGAATCCTATCCCCATCAGGCCGCAAAGCGGGAACGTTGGGAAGTCCGCGAGATTCTCGTGGAAGCTCAAGGTCGTCATTCCTGACCGAAGAGCGTTTCCGCTTGGACGGAAGGGAGGGAGGGGATGAGCCATCGGTCGGACGTTTCTTACATGAGCGCTGGCGGGTGCCTGGCCTTTTATCAGGCCCTCGCCGTTTAGGTGCTGCATCATATTGACATTCATTCGAGCGGCGCACACAATTATGACAAATTGGTCTTGTGGAGTCGCACCGAATTTTCCTCGCACGACTTAGCAACCACGTGAATGGGCGGCCTGAAAGAAGAATAAGAATGTACGCACCATTGCCGACAAGCTATTACTTGATTCGAAATTTCCCTGCGGGGCGGATCCTGGGATGTAGATGCTGTTGGCTGTGGCTGAGGGGTTGACTCTGACGTTGGGACGGAAGATCGAGTACTCTCTGGGGGTTGTATTACAGGGGGTTGTGTTGAGCCACCACCTGAGGAGTAAGACTGTGGGCGCAAGTCCTCGGCAGAATATCTTCTGTTTGGGGGGCCTTGGTAGGACAAATTGACGGCGCCGCCATGAGCTGGAGGAGGGGGAAGACGGGTGTTAGGGTAGGCATGGGGCGGAATATCAAGGCCAAGGTGATTTCTTTGTGGAAGAGGAAACTCGGACTGATATGAGCTGTGATGGTGAGGGTTCTGATGTGAATGAAGATTCAAAGGGGTTTCGAGGAGGTGAGGGTGTGGGTGGATGTTGATATTGGAATAATCGAACTGAGAGGCTAGGATGCCCGCTGCATGGAGTTGATCTTGATGATAGCGGACTTTATTGTGGACAACATGTGAAATGACGATTAACGTTGTTTTGAAAAGACTACGAGTTTTGATAGGACTTACTGTCTCCGTGCGGCTGAGGAAATTGAGCCCCGAAGATGGGTGAGTGAAGGCCGGAGCCATCCTCACTGGACTGAGGACCGTCCTCCATCATTATGCCTTGCGGAAATGGAGTATAGATATCACTGTCTGTGCTGATGACCATAAGTACTGAAAGAAGGGGGATGAGAGTTTAGAAGGAAAATGGAAACTGGTAATACGGCACTGGTTTTCGATGCTTTGCCACGCGAGACTTACTTGTAAAACTTGAAGGAGAAAGTACTTGCTAAGGGGAACACATGCCCACGGCAAGCTCAATGATTATCAAATCCTGGTACAATCGTCATATATCATACAGATACTACATATATCACACTTTTTATATTTTATATTTTATATCTTTATGAAAAGGGGGGAAATCTTGCACCTCCATGAATTCTTTCCCTGGGGTGCAACTTGCTTTTTTCCATCAAAGTCATACCCACGACACAACTTCGGGGCCGCCTGATTTCTTGAGCACCGTGGTATACGCGTGCCTGGTTGTCAGGTTGTTCCGAACAAAACTCTAATTATTTTCCTCCACTTTTGTTCTCAACCTGGCTCATTGCACAAATTGCCAAATTTGATCGTCCCTAGAATCACACTGAATTGACTATCCATTGCGGGTTATCTCCTTAAAATTCATCTACGGCGCCCGATGCTCCCCCCCGCTCGTGCTTCAGGGTCAGTTGACTCACTTCATTCTACTGTCAATCGGACTTCCGACCGCACCTTCCCGCGACGATTAACGACTATAATCTGATTGTGCCACGTCTGAAAACTTTAAAATTAGCCGGATAGCCGTGCTCAGTATGGAAGGTACCGTATGCACCTCGCACGGCACGACACGGCACATACAAATACAAAAGATACTTAAGCGCTGTTGAGTTCCTCGTCGTAAATCTGCGATTGAGGGGATCAGATACCCCACACAGATGCAGAACTGCGGTCACATCGCACTGGGCTGATTTTGATCGCGGCTAGACACGTCAGCGCGGGGGATTCTCTGGGATTTTTGGTGTGGAGTCCTTATATGTCCTGTGATTCCGAATGTTGTTACTTACGTCAAATTCTGTGCGATCACCGTCCTCTCGTTAACCTCATGCAGGCCCATGCCAGTGTGGCGACGCGACAGTCCTAGCTAGTCCAAGGATTTTTCAATGCCACATGCTATTCTCATCATGTACGGCCACGGACTCCAAGTAGGTAGCTACCATCGCGACCCTCAGGGCTAGGCCGCCGGCATCAAGCGCATGTTTCCATGATAAGCCAAATCAGGATACTTATGCTCTTTTTATGCGATACACACACTTACTAAGCTTGAATTCAAGGGTGGCTGCAATGCGTGACAAAACTTACTTGCAAGCTTTTGATGTCTACATGCTTCTCCTCCATAAATCAGTCAACTTGACAGTCAGTCAGTCAACACACACGTTCCGTGCAAGCCATCGCAAATATTGGTACCGAAGTTGCTGTATTTGGTATCCTCTGTATTTGGTCTTACAACAGTCCTCGTGTCTTGCCTCATCCATGTTCAATTTCTTGTTCTCGTGTTGTGTTCGTCAGCGTCGGCGCGACCCAGTGTGTATGATGAACCGGATCATGGAATCAACATACCTGACAATTCAGTAGACGGTTCCCGATGAACGCACCTTTCTAATCCCTGCCACCACCGCAAGCGAGACTCCTACGCAAGTGTCCCACTCTTTACTTTTCCCTGTCCCTTTCTCAATGTTGGCACAGGCCTCAGCCGCGGGTGGTTGACCATCAGAAGCTAAAAGAGCGCTTGGGTACCGTCGTCCGCTCAAAAGAAGGGTGCGTCTCCTTTGTCTCTTCATTCGCATTTTCTTCTCCTACAGCGTGCTGTCTGACCATGCCATACAGAAAAATGGTCAATGTGAATGCCACCTTCCCATTTAACCTCCACAACCAGTCACTTGGCGACCCTCCGTCCCGTAGTGTCTCAGGCGGGACCCTGGATAGCAGTCGACGGGCCTCGCGATCTCCTGCACGTAATTCGCTGCACACGAGGTATTCGAGCACTTCACTACAGCGGGATGCGGAAGGTTCCACTTCTCAGAGCAATGACGCAGTGGATGGAAGAGGCGATCCATACAAGCCAATATTAAATGTTAGGCTTGTATCGACCCCTGTGAGCAGTGGTGCAAACAGGGCAATTAATGGCATCTCTCGGGGGCGACCAGGGCGTGGGATCGAACATGGACGAGTGATCGCTGTCAGTGCTGACCGCATTTCTCATCCTGACGAGGACGGCGACGAACACGACAATGTGGCTGAAGGCAGTGATGCGCTAACACCTCGTCCACAGACGCACACGTCTGGTGGGGATGCGGGTAGTTCGTCTGATACCGTGAGCTATTACTCTATGTTTGACATCCTGTGACGCTCACTCGTTCTCTCCACAAGGACCCCTCCAAGCTGTCTCCTGATGCCAATGTCATACATACCGAGGATTTCACAATTCGTGACACTGGCGCTATATCACGTTCCTGGGGGGACTGAATGCTCCGATCTTTTGTTCTAAAATATGCATGTTCATTCCGCAACCTGGTCGTCCATGTAAGGTAGTACATAACACCTTGCATGTATTTCTGGGTACTGCAAGGATTGTTCCGCACAGTCGATCTACCGGATCTCATTTCATGCTACATCTAGTTGGTATTTGCCCATACAAAAGGTTCCGACCCAATTCATTGGTCAATGTTTTCGCCGGAGCCCAGGATGAGAACCACACAGCTATCTTTGGTTGAATGATCGGAAGATGCACTGAAATAACTGCAGATGGGACCATGAAATCCCTATTATCTTTGGCGGTGTAATGCCTTGGTGTGGCCGTCTTACTCTTGGGTTTCTTGTACGTCCGGGCCCGCATGCGCTCTAAACCCTCGACATTAATTAGGCAGTAAGTCGTGGTTGACGACGGGCACGACGCTGACCAGGTATGGGCAGGTGATGTGATCCGATTCCGCAGGATGATCGAGGCAGGGTTGCAATGGCCCAAGTAGACGACATTCCCTAAGAAAGATAGGTTTTTAGACATCCACCCGTTGCAACTTGAGTTTTATTGCAAAGCGGTTCATTCGTTACCCTTAGAAGGCAGGGCGGTGGACGGTTTTCATTCTCATCGGCGCCCGTGCGTATGGAATTAAGAGCCAATTTGGGTGGGTGCTTTGCTATACGTGTCCCTCCGACGACGAACTTAAAATGACGCGAACCACAGATGTTACGGGCTGTTAAGGAAACGGCAGCCAGCCCTGGAGCTTCACAGGAAAAATCTCGCAGGCCCAGATTTTGCGGATCATTGCGACATCGAAGATCACTCGCTCTAACTTCATTCCTGAACATTGAACCATAACACGTGAGTGCTTTTGAGTTCGTGTATGGAGATGCAGGACTCCGCGGCGCGCGCCCCGGCATCCCCACGATTCTAATGCCCAGCAAGGTCTGTTGCCACGGCTCTTGCCACAGAACTGCTGTATGTCCTTGCGATGACACTGTGTGCGCACAGTTCCAGATGAGCGTGGCAACGCGCATGTCTACCGTGAACTCCGCAGGATGCCGAACCAGTTTTAGAGTTATGTCCATTAGATCCCGACGCCCTGGGTTTCTGAATACCTGTGAGTGTCAGGTACATCAGACTCTATAATAATATACATTGGATCAAATTAGATGAGGTTATGACTAGGACTTGCAGTCTCATGAACCAACCATCTTGCCGAGGTGTGACAAGAAGCACCGCATCTCAGACTCGGACTCTTCAGAACACCCAATGAAACTCAACCATACTTCCGATATTATAGTGTGGCATTTTGTGTGCGTGTCGCGTCCTCCTTCGGTAAGGGCCACTGGGGAAATTTTGCGTGGTAAGTCTATGGGGTTGTGGTTCATGAACGCTCTGACACATCCGTAATGAAAAACAGCAACCTTAAACGTGGACGGAATATACCGTACGCATAGTATATATGATCTGAGCCATATGCACATATGTGACCGGCAGTCTCCCCTCAATGGCAGGGCCAGATCATACAGAAGGGTGGTCTGACTCGTTGCCCGTCGAGAACGGAGCTAACACCACGAGGAATCACAATTTCATATAGCTTGCACCTATTGCACAGTTACCAAACTGTTTTTCTCATTATTTCTCAAACAGCAATTTGGCGCGCTTCTATTTACGGAAGACCGTTACACCATTGCGAAAAACGGTTTCGTCCTCTCCGCATTACATGCACGCTTCTCGGTCGTCATCTTATGGTTTTTGTGGCATGACGACTTGCAATACGAGAGGATCTCGTATGATGGTGAGAAACTCATCTTTCATTCGCTCCCTCCAGAACTTTGTATGCAGACTCATCTTGATTTGATGGGGCTAAATGTCGAGAAATGCACATAGTTAAATGGTACTAGTAAGTCAATATAGTTAGCGGATATAGTCGTCATCCTGAGTCACCAAAGAGCACCGCTAGGACTTGCTCCAGCATAAAACACGCACATATATCTCATTTCTTTATGAAGCAATAGATAGAAGAACCAACGAAGTTCTCTCCGATTCGGAGGCAAGTCAGATTCTTTGGTTTTGTATGAACACTAATAGTAAACAGTCACGACGATCCTACCATTGATTTGCAAATTATTACTCGACTAGTACTCGGACTTTTCCAAGAACCTCCCAGCAGATTTCATATGTTAGTCGGCATACGACTGGCTTCTGTTGTCTTGCTTTGATCAATCCAACCACTCTTATCGATCGTATCGCCTCATTATCGCCTCTCATCCTGCTTCTCTATAGCTCAACAAACTAAGCTGAAGTATGCAATGAATTCACTCACGTATCTCACTCTCTGACTTGTAGATACCCTCTCAGTGACGATGGGTTCGGGTGCTTCCTGGTCTTCGCCATCTTTTTGGTAGCTTCGGTTCGTACTGAATTGTCGTCCCCACCCTCTTCCACTGAATTGAAGCTTCGTCAATTCATCGGCAATATCCCTTCTTGCGTGTGCAAGCCCAATCCCCCCGTACTCACTCAGGGCATCGTTGCGGTGGCGGAGTTCTTATTTTGTGCGGATGTAGGGGCAGAATTGCTCGAGGTCAATTCGGCCAGCAGAACTGTGCCAAGAACACTATTTGACAATGTAAGAACATCCACACCCCAAAATTGTCCTTCATGGTGGGGTACGAGGCCGTTACTGCGATTTCGTCGTCAACAGATTAAGTGGCGCGAGTCCCTGGTGAACACACTCGAATTCAAAACAAAATTCAACATCATATGCGATGTCTTGTTCCGTCGGCACAGCACTTTTTCCACCGCTTCTATCTTGCACTCCAGCATCATGAGTGCTGCGCTGATCCGCATATAGATTCCGGACCGGCTGTATCGTTGTCGAGCGGTGTTTCCCCAGTAAAAGTTGGTCTCCGTTAGAAGGACCAGAAGGAACGTCTAGAGTTGTTGTGGATCTTGTTGGTGCGTTGATTTTATTACTACTGAAGGAGGTCGCAGGGGGTCCTGCCGATTTGGGCGCACTTGTGAGTCTAACTTCAACTACAGGCTAGGCGTACGGTCGATAAATTTCGAAGTAATTTATAAAATTCAAACCCCCATATCAAGGTTGTGTATCTATGAGCAAGTGTACCTAAAGTGATCCCTTACAGCCTGATATTCTACCCATAGGATGCTGCCAACGAACTGCCTGTGACACAACAGCGCGCTATAGGGGTACGTTTGGGCTTGGGCGGAGTTTCAATGCGTATTGCTTCCGAGCGGTATTATTGCCATTCCAAGGCGGCTGAGATCAACTGCGTAAACATGGTACAACGAGTATAGTATCATATATACACAACCCAAGACGATATGCTACAGTATCGTAACACGAAAAAAACACAAATGTAGTAGTACAGCTCAAAAATTCCAGGCATTGAACAAAAAATATCAAAGGTTATGGGCGACTATATGCCTCATTATTATCAGAGACGCCAACATCTCTGTATGCCCTCAGTGAGCGTTGTGCCGCTGGAGAATTGAAAAACAGGCATACCAGCTGCGAGGTGTGGATACGCCTCCTCGACGGTGAGCACACACCCAGAGGAGTGGTCGTATTCTGGTTCTCCGGGTACTTTCAACGAATAAGACGCGACTTGATGATTACTCGCGTTTGTGCACTGAGAATTATGTATGAGATTCGAAAACGCATGTGAGAATTAGTACGTACCGTCCACTCCTCGCCCTGCGTGGTCCGCCAACTCCATTTGTACTGCTGGCCGTCGGACCCAATGAACTTCCTCGACTTCGCGCTGGGCGATTGATAAGCTCGGAAAAAAAGTACGTGTGGTCGGAACTTACCTCCCATTGGGGGATGGTTCCAGGAAGCTGCCCATGGGTACCTGAGACCCTGACCCAAAGGATATTGTTCCGAGGGAGTTGTTGGAGCCGAAGTTCAAGGTCACGACTGGATCTGTCCCTGCTGTCGTGTTATAAATTATGTATGTTGCGTGTGTAGATCCCCGAGCGGTGCATCGAAGCGTCAAGCGCAGACGATCATTGATGTCCACGAAGTGTGATCCAGTAAGCTTGCCTGTCTTGTCCTCCAAGAGGTATGGCATTCCATAGCTTGTCATGATGGGGAGCGAGGGACAGATAGGATGAAAGGTTTCGGTGAGGGGATGATGAAAAAATTCAGCTGCATCTCAGGTATTTCTGCAAGTTAGACATGGCAAGCCGGCAGCCTATTTCGGCAGCCACGACATGTCAGGAGACCGTCATGGTATCCGGGCGGTAGATAGGAGAGATTCGCATTGGCGTATAGCCGAGATAAAAAAAAAAAGACCAATAAGCGGTAAGTCTATGAGATGGGCATGTTGAGTTCGGGCGCGCGACCTCGGACTGACCGATAAAGCCAGAAGGAGTGGAAGTCATGCGAAAGAGGAATCGTAGATCAAGGATCAGGCAAGGTGTTCGCCATGCACGATATTCGCGAAGACCTGATGATCGAAATTAATAACGTTTGTGCCTGTCATGACGTACCAAGGAGGACGGACTCTCGAGGACCACTAGAGAGAAAGCCTAATTTTCATCGGGTCCACTTCGTTCATGGTCGATGAACCTGAAAGCATGCGACCGGCGTGGTTTTACCTAATTCTTGTTTCATACGAAACAGCACAGACCTAACGCGTTTTAGTTCTAGTACCAGCATGTTTGTCAGGCGCCGAGACAGGCAACGAGGCAGAGTCAGGTGAGGCATCAACCGGAACGAGTGATACGGTGTGATTATCGCATGGGGAATATCTCGAGATTGAATACAAATCTGTAGCCAAGAATCTCTCAGGCATGACCGACATGCATCGTGACGCCAATTCGTCATCAAGAGATGATATGGATCAAGGCGCAACTTCACGCCTTTGATCCCCGATTGGCAGCCCCATGCTGCAATGGTGTGGCCCCAATGCGCATGTATTAGCGTACAACCCAAACATGGTCGATCTCAGGACGTACTGTAGTTGACAGTACCTGGAAGTTTCATACGCATCTTACGTTACGGCATCATAAGTTCCAAAAATTGTGCGGTCATTAGTGGCCGGTGCCATGATTCTCCCCCGAGAAGGCGAAATTTGATGAGTTAGTGCGGGGCAGATGCATTGCGAGGTTCTACGTGCGTGATATATGAACATAAAACAGTCTGCTGAGGCGGCATGTCATATTTCTTACAAAAGACTCAGCCGAGTTAATCTCGTTCATGACGGGTACTCAGCCTGTCCCTTTGATTCGAGTCCCATCGCCGCCGGTCTCTTCCGCGTTCTCTTTCGCGTGCAACTTCATCATAGTCCTGCCCATGTCGAGTTGCATGCGGTGAACGACTAGGTGGTAGAGGTGAACGACTGCGCCGCGGGTGACGACGCCTGTCGTGATCGGCGTCTTTGCTGGGTCTAGGTGAGCGCGAACGGGTCCGATCTCTACGGGAACGACGTTCGTAATCTGCGTGGCGAGACTCCCGATGTGCCTCTTTGCGAGCTTTTTTTTGTTCCCTCCGTTCGGCTTTCTTACGGCGCTTTTCCTCTTTATCTAAGGAATGCTGTCCACCATCTACAGCAAGTGCATTCGCCGGTCCTGATTGAACGCTCGAGGGGGGTTTTGCAACAGGAATGCCACCAGATGGCGCAGTGGCAAACCCACTGAGAGAGTCGTTCAATACCAAACTGACATGTTAAGGAGAATACTCACAGTGCTGCAGCAAGGGCCTCGGCTTCCGCTTCCTTGATCTTTCTTATCTCTTCTTCTTTCTCAGTCTCATCCTTGTGATCTCTATTATACCAGTGGACATCTTTGTTCTTCTGCCATCTCCCAGTTGGGGCATTGATGCTGTGACCAAGATAGTTCTACTTGACGATTAATACTACTAGAATAAAATGTGCAACAGTCGACGAACCTCTCTGTCTTTGTCTGCGGAGACATCTGTCCATTTGAACTCTGCCTGGCCTCCTCGAGTGCCTCCCCGAATTGGTTCAAACATTAGAAAGAGAACGTCGAGACGTGTGTACTCGGTTACCCTGACCGAGGCCCCGTGAGAAATTTAGTCAGACTCAGCAATCTCAGGTAGGACGAGCCTCGTGTCCTAGGCTCTAAAACATCATGCTATCTTGACGCCGGTACCGCGCAGACTCTTCAATTTACGCTCAGGGAGATGCCAGAGCGGAGAATTTAGCAAGACCTGCGCCTGGGTCTAACGTACATACTTCCGAGTCATCGGACAGACGCTTCGATTGTTCTGATAGCGCCTCCCTTGTTGCAGGCTGGTTTTCTTGGATCTCGTCATCCTGAAGCACAAAACCTTGTTGTTCATGCGGAATGGCCCGTTGATCAGTGACAGCTTACTGATTTGGGTGTATAGCTGCTTTTATCATGGTGTCTAACGCGTATCTTCCCTCGCTGATGTCGATCTGCACGCGCAGGCGGTATAAATTACATGACGCGTCATCCACGCGGCTGAGAGGCCTGATTTTACGGCGTGTGGAATGCGGACCCCAGCTTCAAGACGTCCGATCGTGTTGTGCTCTAACAGAACAGATTAATGATCATTGCCACCATTCTAACGTTAATCAAAAACTCCTCTGAGTGCAACATGAGCTTCACGAGCCTCGTAACGCCGTATCTCGCTTCGAAGACTGCGAAGTGCTTTGCTCTAGATGTTGTTACAAAGATTCCCATGTAATGTTCCCAAAGTCGTAGTAGCTGTGGAAGCTGTTTCCAATTTTTCAAAAATATTTTGCTGCTTTATTCTCTTGCTGCTTCTGCCATCATGGCTTCTTTCGACAGCTGCTGTATAATACACTGGAACAGTCGGAACACAGTTCTGGTGCATCGAGCATTCATTTCAAACCCAACGCGGCATCAGTCCGATACCCCATCAAAGTCGTGCAATCGTAGCAAGGGGCGCTGACCACAATCCTGTATCTACGACATCCAATCACCATGCCACAACCAGCAAGTACTAGTGATTCGCCCTACGGCGGCTTCAATGAGGCTGCTGCACAACTGCCAGTGCCTTACGAAAAACTATGGCCACTAGCCTCTGCTCTGCCTCCACTCTCATTCCGACGCGAGGTCATTTTCTGGGGTCAAGGTGAGTAACCACACTATCATTTCATGACCCGGGTGTTCATTACCGCACGTCGTCAACAGTGCTAGGACGCTTTACAGACACCAGGTTCCCCTGCTCAGCTTGACTCATTGAATGTGCGATAGGTTGGCGTATTCACTTATCCTCATCCAAATAAGGCAAAGTGTTAAATTATTCCAAGGTTTATCCGGACGAACAGCTTCAACGGAATTCTTCCATAATAATGGCGCAGGGACCACGAGGTGTATTGCAATGGAAAGCATACGATTGTTCGATGCATTTGCGTCGACCGAGTGCATGTTGCGTGCATTTCAATTCCGACTGCAATTTTTTTGCGGAACCATTTTGCTGATTTGAATTGACTATTTGTCATTGATCGGTCACGAGGGCGCACGGGCCCTCGTGGCAAGAAACGGGGGTTTTGCTGCATGTGGAAATAGCCGAGCAGAACCTTCGTGTTCTCCTCAACCATCGTTTATCTGTCGCGCAAACGTCAAACGCACTTTACATTTGTCTCTTTCACTTCTGCGCCATCCTCGACGATGAGCAAAAAGGGCAATAAAACACAGCAACCAGAGACTAGCTACGCAGAACGTGATGTTGTGCTAGCCAAAGTACGCGGCTTTCCGCCGTGGCCAGGCATGGTATGTCGCGTCTTTTCAACTTTTTTGAAAGACTTTCGTGCCAATGGCATGTGCAGGTCGTGAACCCCGATACAGTCCCCTCCGCTGTGTCGAAGGAGCGCCCAGCAGGCAAAAAAACTACCTTCCACTGCGTCAGGTTCTTTCCTGCAGGCGACTAGTATGTCAGTACTGCTCCTTCTTTTGTACTTTGTTGAACTTTGGTGTCCAGTGCTTGGCTTGTATCAAAAGATATCTCCAAGTTGAAGCAACATGAGATCGAAGCATACATCAACGAACCTCATAAGAAATCTGGCGACCTTCTGACAGGCTATCGGATTGCACTGGACCCTTCGAAATGGGAAAAGGAACGTGAAACTGCAGACTTGGCAGCGGTAGAACAGGAGGACAATGCTCCAGTTGATCAGCTTGATAGCGACAATGAGGACGATGGGTCCAAAAAACCAGTCAAACCCAAGAAACGAAAGCGGGAATCTGAGGCGCCTCCCCCCAAGCCCAAGGCCAAATCTAAGGCCAAAGGCGAGAAAAAGGCTCCTTCATCTAGAGGGAAGAAGAATGGCACCAAATCGAAGGAAATGGTCGAGTCAGAGGACGACGGCGAGCCAGAAGCCGAAGCTGAAGAGGACGAGGAGGTAGGATCGAGTGCTAAGGCAGCCCCTCCTCCATCTAAGAAGCCGAAGCGAGAAAAGGAGGACGATATCGATCGTATGTTGGCCGTTTATCCTCACGCCACGCCCTTTGTGCTCATTTTTCCATTCAGCCGCCTTGGAAGGGGATAGCGAAGCTAAGAAAGTCCGAGAATGGAGACACAGATTACAGAAGGCCCTTCTAGGGAGCAAAGGGTTACCTCCGGTTGATGTATGTTCTATTTGTTATCGGCCAATCAGTCATCAATCAACATGTCTCTAGGAGATGCCTGCTCTCGACCAACTTTTTTCAACTATCGAGAATTATGACCATCCCAACCTCATATCATACCTTTCAGTGCGTCATGCATCCCATTGCTCATGTTTTCAACGTGTACTCATTGCTTCTGTTGCCTAAATTTCCATGCAGTTTTCCAAAATCGGTAAGGTCATGCGTCACATTGCTGCTTTATCCACGGATAAGGTTCCCCGCGACGATGAATTCAAGTTTCGGACACGAGCGAAGTCGATGGTCGATAAATGGCACGCTATTCTTGGCGCTAGCAAGGGAAATGAGAATATGGTTGAAGGCGTTGTCAACGGTGCACCGGCAGATGCGAACGCTGCTGCAGAGAAGAAAGTCGATATTACGCAGACGTCTCTGGTGGAGAACGGCCCTTCCACTGTTGTGGACACATCGTTGGGTGATGTTACGATGACAGAAGCATGAAATACTCATTGGCCTCCTCGATGCATTCAAGTGTTGTCCTTGTCCTTTCATAATTTCTTTCCAACGTGACTTTTGCCCTCGCGTTTGAGGCTACGACGTCAACTGTATCACTCGCACGCTCATCGTTGAAGCTATCTTACATTTTCACTTGACACATTATTTCCTCGTGACAACATATGCGGTACATATGTTTCAATGCCATGCTACGTTGTATGCTTTTATGTCAGAGGATTAGTTTGAGAGCTAACTGCGATGGAGCACTACGTTGGACTTGCAAGATAATCTGCATGCTCCTACTAACACTGAGCGTACACTGGTCAAAGCAAACGTTATACTTTTCAAGTGCAAATCGATATGGTTATGTTCCAGCACAACTGTTGGCTGAGGTAGACGATGTGGAATTTGAGCGCTTTAGCTTGGTGTACGTATATCCTCAACCACGATCGATCGCTCCGAATTTGGACAAGACACCTCTGCCTGCCACACGTGGTCCGCATCATTTGACAATGGGCTCTATTATACAGGGCCTCCTCAACTTACCCAGTCGTCGCTTGTTCTTAACTGCGCAGGGTTCCTTGCAATTGCGTTTATATGGCACCCATTTATACCACAGGAACCGACCCCGACCAACAGTCGAAGTACAAACATCATGGCGTCGGGCGTGCATGCAGCATAGTGCAAATCCATTAACCGACATCCTTGAAGATAAAAAATATGAAGGTTTCCGAACAGTGCCAGTGAACTCCGGTGAATGGGTTGACTTTGATTAGTTGTTGATGAGATTAATCATGACCAGCTGCAGAATCGGAAAGCTTTTTATCTTCAGCAGGTACTATCCAGATCTACGATGGCTATGGAGGATTTTCTTGAAACATCCCGTATGTTTAGACAACTCCGCCCCGAAGCAACAGTCTATGGACTCTCTAGAAGTACAGGATCTTCCGGAATTACCACCATTTCCCCCTAGACCAACCCTCCACATATCCTTCGAAGATGTCGTAGCGTATATCAAACCACTAGTTTCGCATCAGTGGAAAGTCAGCCACGTCTGCGCAGGAGTCGCCGAAGATGAAATACTCTCTCTGGACAGGCGTTATAGGTTCAAGGGCTTCAACGATGTCATGGACTTTGTCCAGAGAGTCGCAGACATCTCACGAGCAGAAAAGGCGCGTATCAAAGTCCCCCATAATTCCCGAGATAATTGAGTTGTCACATTCAAACTAGCATCACGCTCGAATCGTGATCGAGTATAGCACCGTCGACATTTCCTTGTACACGCATTCAGCGTGCACCTTCCACCGCACAGAAGAAGGAAAACCAGAGTCTAAAAAAGTTCCTGGACTCACGCAGCGCGATATTCGATTTGCTCTCAGGGTCGAGGAGCTGCATAAAACTTTCAAGGAACAAGGGCGCGCGATGCAGTTTGTACCAGCAGCCCTTCCCCACGTGCAGCGCCGGTCTATGAAGATAGTGCTACGAAGATATGGCCAGACCCAAACGGTCGTGGAACTGGAGGGTGTCTGCAGCACATCATCGAGCAATATGATGGAAATCTGGGGTGAGACCTCATCGAACACTGGTACGCTCCTTGTTGACCAATTGTCAAACTCTCAATAATAAATTAAAGAACTGGGGAAACGAGAAGATAGTCGTGTACTGAAAGGGTAGCGTTTGGGTCTATATACGGACACAAGGCGTGGTACGGAAATCTTATCACAATGCTTCCGTCAAAGGACCAATTTTCAGATACAAAGCAATATACGGATTTGAAGGTCGTACTGACTCTTCTTAGGCTATAGGGGTCCCATTCCCTGGTTGGTCTTGTGTATGATTAGCAAGAGAATTGATAAGAATGTCTTAAATAATGGAATCCCCTCTGCTCAGAGTATGGTCCAAAGGACGGATAGAGATAAAGGAAACCCAGAAGATCACTAATACAGAGCAACAGCCTTTATTTCCAGAAGCCTCTTTCACGCCGCCCCTCCGCGAATGCAGTCGCGATAGGCTTCATTATCTTCCTGTCCTGATAGTCACCACTTGGTACTAAGCATGGAAGCTACTGTAACAACCAATGTCGTGACCATGGAAGAGAATGGTCAGAACTCCATGGCCTCATACTATTCTCTTGTCCTTGTCTTCAAAATGAAATAGGTTGCACTGTCTTCCTCATTTCCATATCAGATCTGTAATTCTTTTATAATCATCGAGCACCTCCTCCTTGAATACTATGCGCTCTGCAGCGAGATCTTGCTGCATGTGCAGTTCGCTTGTAGTTCCACTGAGAGGGACAACGTTGTTCAGTTGGGCAAGTTTGAAGAGTACCTGCGCGGCCGTGACGTCTAGCTTATCGGCAAGAGAAGTGGTGTGGGAGTGTGTCAATAACGCCGGGGAACCCGTTAGTGTCCAGAACGACCTGTTCGAGTGACTGTCAACCGATGAACAACTCTGCAATACGAAACTGACGTACTGATAGATAATTCCATTTTCCTTGCAGTACGCCCAGACCTCTTTGTCCCAGGCGTTGCCTTCATACCACCTGTTTTGTACGATCTGCACCTTTCTTTCTTTTTCTAGTGCTTTCAGTACTCCAACGTCGTACACGTTACTAATTCCAATGGTGCGCACAGTTCCCTCATCTTGTGCGGCCATAAGCGTACGCCAGGCTTCCATCGTTAAGGGCAGAGTTCGAAGAGGGGAGTGGAGAAGGTAAGCATCGAGATATGATGTATGCAAGCTAGCCAGTGATTTGGAAAGGGAACTTTTGATCTGAGCGGGGATACTGTCTCGGGGATTATATGGGAGGGGCTTGGTTGGGTCTTGACCAGGAAAGGGGGTGAATCTAGGGAAGCTTCACTTCAGGCTGCTGAAGAAATCCTCGACTGAGCCGACGTACTTTGTTTGAATGTAGACATCTTCTCGCTTTATACTATGCTTGTCTTGAAGAATCTCTAAGGCTTCCCCAACAAGATCTTCTCTGTAACATTCCTGGCATTAGACAAACCAACGAAGTACTCGATGCAATGCCTACCTGTAGTGTTTCGGCTGACATGCTATACAATTTGTTCACCATGAAACAAAACTCAGCCAGCTTGGACACTTACCTGTATCTACAGCTCGGAAGCCTTGGAGGAAGGCGCTTATCACAAGGTGGGCTGTTTTCTCTCCCTTCCTATCTGCCAATTCAGCATATCACATGCTCACTAGCTGAAAGCTCACCATGCTGTCCCATAAATCAGTTTCGGCGCTAGATTCATGACAGGAGCCGTTACTACAGAACTGCCAGCAGGATTCGGTATAGAAGAAGTGCAGGGCTCATAGGGCGGCGTTTGCATATGTGCATTATGGAGTAAGTTACCGACATCTGTTACGCGTCCATGTCTCGTGACGACGTCATAAGATTAGCTTTCCACACTAGTTAGGAGATTCTGGTCAATTCCGCATAGTCTCCGTCTGCGTAAGTGCAATAACGAAACCCACAGGCTTGCTTCAAGCAGTCACTGCTGAACTTGCGAATAAAACAAGACACAAATCCAAAGTCAGTGGGAACTCGATTGTTGGTCTATAAGGGGATCCCGGTACTCAAAAATAGACGACCTTCACCTTGGCAGAGTTTCCGGCAGGAGTGCCAAAGGCTTTCACCGTTCCTGTGTACGGTGCAAACTTTACATCAGCCTTCTTCTTTGCTCTCTCGTCTTTCTTTATATCCCTGTCTACATCTGCATTCCGCCGCCTGAATGTGTGGAAGTCATCTTCGTCTGCACCGGCGTTTTGACCCGTTCCAAAGAAAGTTGCGGTTCCAGATTGAGCTGCATTGTATTTGTGTTACTCAGTTAATCACCGTATGGTTCCGAAATACATGCCTTGTTTTCTCAGTCCGCAGTCCTTGGCTAAATGAGACGTCTCGCCACAGAGTTTGCAGCAGCCTCCGTTTGGATAGACACCTCTTTCCTTGTTTTGTGGACAAGATGATGCCAAGTGACCCTTACCAGAACACACGAAACATGATGCAAACGGAAGTGGGTGATGAGGGTCTTCTGGGGCTCTGCATCGCGCGAGAGTATGTTGATTTGAACCGCAACTATCGAAACCGAGTCTAATCCATCGATCGAAGAAACAAAGTAGAAAGAGGACGCACCGATAACATATTCCAACAGTTTTTTGTCTTGCCACACCACCACCACCACTGGCTTCGTTACATATAGTTGGACAGTCTCTTGCAGTGTGCCCTTTTTGGCGACACGCAAAACAAGTAGTGTCTGCGTATTTCTCCGCAATTCGTTTCTGGCGTCTCGATTCAGAACGTTGAGCAGGATCCGGCCGAGCTACAGGCGTTCAGTATATGCGTAGTGATTGCTCGCAGTGAAAGATCTACTCTTTGGTTTCCGTTTATCCTTTGGTTTCTTCTTGGGCGCAACTTTCGCTGCTTCAGAATCACCCATGTCCTGCGTCTTCAAGTCGCCATCGCCACCATTTTCTTTGGGCTTTTTTGTCCGCTTTCGTTTCTTTTTGGGGGGAGCTTGATCCTGTGGCTGGCTCTCGGATGGTAGAGTGGATGTCGAAGCTTGTGGCTCTGTTGGTTCTTCAACAGGCGCAGAATCGTCATGAAAACCCGCTTGCACATGCGTGCGCTTTCGACCAAAATCCGTGATCCGTGTCATCGTTAGCTTCTCAACGCGGCGTAGATTGAGGTGTGCACTTGATGTGATCGTTGCGCGTAAAACTTAAATTGCACCAAATTTTACACCCTTCGAACCTTTTGGGAAAAATACCTCCTATCGATCTAGAAATCATGCCACAGCTAGTACAGGATTGCAGCTCGCTGTTAATCAATGTTCATGAGCTCATTGTTTAGCTGTTCTATTCAGACCCCATGATGAATGAAACATAAAATTGCATTGAAACTTATCCTTCAAATTCGATAAAAAATCTGGAACTAATGGAAAAAAAAACTGGCATATTTGATATTGACATTGTAAAATCCACACAATCTTGTTAGCCCCACAAGGCTATCGGGCTCAACGAACACATGTTCTAGAGCCATTCCTTGAACGCAAGTTGGTAAATCGTCTTGGCAACATGCACGACCAAAGCATAGCCGACGATCATCGCTACCAGGTACGCAAAGAAGATGGGCTCAGGCGGGGCCAACCGCAGGGCAGTATTGACCTTTGGCATGTATGGGATTGCAATAGCAATACCAGCGACACCGAAGGTGGTGAAAACGACTGGGGCCGATGCGCGGGACTGGATGAAGGGGAGCTTGCCCGTTCGCAGGAAGTGAATAATGAACAGCTATCCCGCGATCATC
This sequence comes from Suillus sp. MG131, assembly GCA_003313855.1. Lineage (NCBI taxonomy): Eukaryota > Fungi > Basidiomycota > Agaricomycetes > Boletales > Suillaceae > Suillus > Suillus sp. MG131. The sequence goes on along the minus strand of QLOO01000283.1, from coordinate 78,554 downwards.
AGTATGTATGTCTATGTTATAGAACTTGACTAGAATCGTACCTGCGTCAGAGACCCCTCGAGGAACCAATTCGTCTGTGCACGGGGAACGAGTGGGCTGTCGAGCGTGCGAATACCGTAGTGGAACCTACAGCCGCCCAGTAATGGACGCTTGTTGATCATACAGGGGATCTACTCACCAGTTGATACAGAACGTAGTTATATCAAAAGGGCTTGAGAAGGGGCCCATGCAAACCATGAAACGAATGATCGATTTTGCTCCCCATGTCTTCGGTGCCTCCAAGTACTCGGGGTCAACATTATCCCTGACATTTACTGTTCGGCGTCAGATGTTCGACTAGATGAGGTGATGCGTACCAGGGAATCGAAGCCTGGGAAAAATCATACAGCAGGTTCTGGACGAGAAGCTGCAGCGGGAGCATAGGCTGGTATGGAAGCCACGCAGAAGCAACTTTAAAAACATACCATGTCAATGGACATCAGTATGGAAGACCAACAACGGACACGTACCCAAGACCGAAAATATATTACCGAAGTTGGAAGAGGTCGCCATCTTGATGTATTTCAGTGTGTTAATGAGCCTACGCTTCTCATTCAGCGTTCTGCGCAAAAACTCGTCTCAAATGTACCCACGTAATCCTCCCCTCGACCACACCATCAGCGACAACACCTAGGCTTTTCTCAAGTAATATTACATCTGCCGCTTCTTTCGCAATGTCGGTTCCTGAATCTACCGAGATCCCGACGTCGGCGCCGCGTATAGCAAGAGCATCGTTGACGCCATCGCCTAAGAAGGCGACTGCTCTCCCACCATCACCCGCGCGCAGAGCTTTCACGACTTCAAGCTTTTGATAAGGCGAAAGTTTGGCAAAGATGATGCAGCGATCAATGGCATCCTTGTAGGCATCTTGATCATCTGCAAGGGCCGCAAGCTGGACGCCAGTGAGAATGAGCCCTTCCTCGTCCTTGGAAGAAGGAGAACCCTCCACGTCCTCCGTAGCTAACGAATGCTGACGAGATGGTATAAGCCCGAGGTCGCGAGCCACCTTTGCAGCCACCGCAGGAGCATCACCAGTGAGGATTCGAACCTGTTTCGAATTACAAGATCAGCTGCATCAAAGGAAAGCGCAAAGGAAATATATACCTGCACGTTCAATGCGGCCAAATCTTTGATCGCCTGGGCGGCGTCAGGTTTCAGTGGATCAAGAAGCCCGATGAATCCAATGAAGGTAAGTTCGCTCTCGTCAGAGCAGGATATGGTCATGAACGGCTTGATGAGCTGTTCTCGGCAGGCCACAGCGACAAGACGTAACCCCTCCTCATTCAAACGCTGGGCAGTGTCGAGAATCTCTCGCCGCGCGTCTGCTGTGAGGATTGACATCATGGAGGGAGACAAATCCAAACCAAGTGGTTTCAAGGCATCTGAAGGAGATGGCTGGTAGTTGTAGGCTGACACACACAGGTCCAAGACTTCTTCTACTGCACCCTTTGTGATCAACAGTCCTTCAGAGCTATCGCCATCAAGTCTCGAAACTAAGACCGACAAAAGGCGGCGTGACGAATCGAAGGGAACTTCGCCCTGCTTGACCCAGCTGTCTCCGGGAATGTCTGTGAAGATGTCCTGCTCACTTTCGTTGACAAAGTCAACGATTGCGTGGTCGATCGGACTACGAGAACCGGTCTGCAGTGAGGAATTGATGTAAGCCAGCTCGATGGGAAGCTGTGAGGGGTCTCCTGTGCCCGTCGTGGACATTGAAATGCGCACGAGGTCAGCGGTAAGCGTCCCTGTTTTGTCTGAGCAGAGAATCCGAACCGCGCCAAGGCTCTGGATGGCATCAAAACGCTTCACAATGACTTTTTTGCGTGCCACACGAACGGCAGATAGCGCAAGGTTAGATGTCTAGATCACAAGCGTCGTTGAGAACCACGGCATCAAAAAGCAATATATACATACCACAATCATTGGTAACATTTCTGGTGTAATGCCTACTGCAATCGCAATCGCAAACATGACCGCGCCCTTCCAGTTCTTACTCACAGCACCTTGGACGATGAACACAATCGGGGCCATAACCTGCTCAGAGAAGTAAGATTCAGAGATACACAAAATTCGATAAAATGTCAACTCACGGCCATGAAGCCCATCAAGACATAACTGACTTTCTTGATGCCAATTTGAGTAGCATTTTCTGGTCGTCGTTTCGAAAGCTCGCTGGCGATAGAAGCCATGTAGGTATCCTTGCCAGTCGAGACGACGAGCGCGTGTCCATTCCCTGTGACAACAGATGTACCCGCGAGACAAACATTATCATTGTGCAGTAAATCAAGCGTTTCTCCAGGACGTGGGGCAGCAAGGCGCACGGTTTTCTCGATGGGCATCATTTCTCCCGTAAGCGAGGCCTGTGTAATTGTGATCGCCTCGGCCGTAATGAGAACACAATCACCAGGAAAGACATCACCGCCTAGTATGAAACGCAGAGTTAAGATGATAAGAAGGAGAAATGTAGTAACCTACTGGTGACAGCTATGATATCACCTGGAACCACATTCCGCTGATCGATTTCGAGCTCTTCCGGACCAGAGCATCGATAACGAAGAACGCGGGTATTCGTTGTGACTGACTTGATCAAATTGACCGCTTGAATCATGGACTTCATTTCTTGCCAATACCTGGGGCGCTATTAGACTATTTCTAACGGAGACAGGGTCGATGAACCTTAAGCCAGTCGAAGCAAATACCATTGCCATCATGACGACAAACGTGGGGATCTGCTTAGTGGCAGCGCTAACAATCGCGAGGATAGTCAAAAGGATGTTAAACGGATTGACAATGGCCCCCCAAAGCATCTGCAGTGCGGCAAGAGGACGTTCCGCCACCGGTGTGTTAGGTCCATGACTTTTGAGTATCAGGGAAGCCTGCTCATCAGAAAGACCGTGAGGGTTCCATCCGGGCTCCAATCTGAATAGGGGAAGCGAAGAAATAAACAAAAACGGCGCACAGTGGAAATGTTGGACATACACAAATATAGCCGAGACTGGGACCTGCGCGAAACGACTGAGTATAGCACATATGAATTGCTCCTGTTCCACCCTTGCGACCGGTTGTGGCGGAATGGGCGACTTGTTACTCTCGATGTCTGGAGTGGCTATGTCAGGCCCATGCTTTTCCAAATTTCCAAGGGAGGGGCGAGAGGAGAAGAGCTTTGTAAGTGAGGGCATCACGGAGGCTTCACCGTAGACAACATGATAAGCACTCTGAATGGGTCAGAAAATTTACCTAGCACAAACCTTCTTTCCGGAGCTGGAACTGCAAACGGCGAGAAGACCTGCAAACATTTTGATCATTCCTCTGAACGAAATACGTGAAAGAGAACACTCACTGTGTAGCGGGAGTTGGATACGAGATACCATGTATGTGGGACTAGTAGAACAAGGAGAGGGCGTTTTTATATCTGCGCTGAACCGGCGTTGCCAGAAATTTTGACCTCCAATCGATCCCTAATTGATGTTGCTGATTTCAAGCAGCCAATGGGCAATGGCCCAAAGATCGATGACCTGACCTTGACTTGTCCATCATTTTCTTGACAACCCGCGGATAAGCCGGATCGTATATTGACTGCACAATTTTTAGCGTAGTGACTTGTTGACCACAGTAGTCGACGTCGCGCTTGGGTTTAAATTTGCATAACGGACTATTCTCACTACGGATCACGAACGGCAAGTAGTGACTGAACGGACCCCGAAAACTGCGTCTCGCGAGAAGTTCCTGTCATGGTTGTCATGTTTTTATATTGTCCTCATCTCACCAAGCGAGAATTTTGGTTGATTCGTGATTAAAAGTTCATTATATATAAATGACAAATACTGTGACTCAAGGAGATGCTATACTACACACCCAGGTTTTGTATGGGAAATGGCGGTAGACACGAGGATGAAGAAGCCAAAAAGCGGTGCATGGGGAAGCGCGCTCGGCTCGTCTCTCTCTGATACGTTAGAACTGGTAGAATCGGGTAGCTCAGCAATGGACGTCTATGATGTGAACTTCGGCTTATAAAAAAACTATGCTTGCCAAACGCAACGTTCATTGAACTTGAGGCCTTTGCCACGGACGGTGGTCAATCTACTTCGGAGAATCGGAATATTAACCGTGACAGGGCACTTACACACTCGTCCGTGAGGGTCCTTAACAGGCTCAGGAATTGCAGAAACCGGCGAGTAAGGTCCGAGCGATATCAGGGTACACTGTGTTGATCCTGGGTTTTGAGAAGCAACGTGTTTCAGAACAACGTGCACGAGCTGATGATTTTGACAGGTTGACGCAAGAATTACAACGATTATCTTACAGTCACCGAGGTATCCAGATAACCGAGCTCCGAGCCATAGGAGCTAGCATACTACCGGTGAGTAAACCACGATATAACCGTTCAACAAACCTTATTTAGCCATTTCTCGTGGTTTTCCTGGACCTCTATCCGCGGTGCTGTTATCTTACCGCATATCCACTGACACCCCACATTCCCGAGCTCAGATCTTGGCCCTAGATTTGGAGGTCAGCAGCTTTCGTCGGGTGCTTAGGCTGGGATCGAGCGTCAGCTTGGTTCGAGTGCTAGCGTGATCACCTCTCACCCGTGATTCATGGAAATCTTGATCAGAACATCAAGCAGCCGGCTGATCGGAGTCTTTGGGACCCAATGACTCGACGCCGATTATCAAGGTTTCTATTTATTCGGTGACTGGCCTATGTAAGTTGCACACGAATTAAAAAAATAGCCAGCCAAGATGATGCAGAAGAAGTTCAAGATCCACTTTTTGCGAATCGGAAATCTACTAGACATGTCACATGTCCATGTCACATTTGTGACACTTGTGATATTGAGCGAAAGCATGACACGGAGAAGTACCAGTGAATAATACTGAATGTGTCCTATGAGCAGGCTGCACTATGCTGCAGCAAATTGCAATTGGCGCAAGCGTCCAGGTTTCCCTCCTAAGTACGCAAGGACAGCGTCTTATCTATCACTGATGCCATTGACACGAATTAAAAACCAAACATCAAAATTAAGTCGAGAAAATGATGGTATAGCCTGGCACTGCATTGTACATCATCATTATAAATGACACAGAAGTCTGCATTAGAACGAATGCAGACATGAAAGAAGGCATGATTATTCACAGTATCACTCGGGTTTCCAACGGAAGGTCATGACCAGGCCATCAGTAAGGCTCCCATTAGGATAACGAGATGTTCAGGTTGTAACCCTGGTTGGTCACTCTCACGTCCACAGCTACTCCATGTCCGGCAAGCAACCATCGAGAAGACACAAAGGAACTTCAGGGGGCCATTCGGAACCCCGCAGAGTCCTGCCCAAGGACGATAACCTTTCCGATGGGTGTTTGCAGAGCTGCATTCTGCTGTGAAATATTTCGGCACATCACAGAGTCTCATCATGCGAGGCCCCACATCAACGCATGGTGGTCATTAGTGTAAAGGGCAACATGTCAGGCTGCATAGCTGCAAAATATTTTTAGCGACACTCACTAAGACATAGTTGAAAGAGCATGGTCGCCACAGAGTCAGGGTGGTAAGTAGCTAGAAAGAAGCAATGGGACGGTCAGACTCTGAACGGAAAACATAACGCAGAAAATATGCGATTTGTGGAGGCCGGGCCCCATAATCTCGGAAGGCATGTCCTGCTTGTGATCATGGCAAGGTGAGTACCTGGAGTCTATCCAAGCACGTCAATAGACGTGTGATCTTCTGGAGTTTACCTTCGAGGCGTAAGATAGCGCACGATAAAATGTTTGCCTGCTGACGACAAGCATTGATAACTCGAAGTGATGCATTCTTGGTTGTGTTGATCTGGAGTCTAGATTCGTATGCAAGTACTGGCAATGCGCGAATGGAAGTGCGACATTGTCCTAAATAGCCATTTGTGTCACCGCAAAGTTGCCTGGCGAAACGCGCAAACAGAAGTCCGCACTTTCAGATTTCAATGACACCATACACGTAGAGCGGGGGACGCTGTGTACGACACCGAGCCACCTGCCGTGCCTGCATAATGTATAGAGTGCGTTCTCATGACAACCATATCAGCATGACAATTTACACGAATTCCATTTGTTGTAGAAATGCTTGCAATATGGGTCGCGGATCATTCGTCCAATTTCCAGTTATTCTCCTTTACCATTTTCTCGCGCTCAAGAAGGTACTTTCCTATAGCACATAAGATGATATCAAGCCATGATCTGTACAAGGACTTACCTTCCTTATATTTCTGAGATAAATCGGCTGCCTTATGATAATACCATCCAACACGGTCATTGCACCCCATGCAGAAGATGTCAGCTACGGTGTGGACACCTGTGCTAAGACACGAGGAGTGGTCAAAAAGGACGGACAGTAAGGGTTGTGTACTCACAGAAGTGGGCGATCCTCTTTCTTTCCCAATTTTACATTGGTTGCTGAGTGCATGAGGCTGGGTCCCCAAAAATCACGTCAATCATTCTGGTGATGAATTAAATTGGGCGTCACTGACAAGCCTCTTCCTTCTCTGCCTGAGAAAGACTTGCTAATAAGTTCGTCTTGCAACGCCTGAAGATGCATCATGAATGCGCGGGCCTAGCTTTTTGAGTCATCATCGCGCACCAGCACCGCCGAACAGCTGGCACAAATGAACCTGGGATGGTCGTGGTAGGTAGAGATGACCTGGCTCCTGGTGTCACCACTAGGGTTCATGGTGGAAGTCATTAGCGTCAAGCGCCATCTTCGAGGAAGAAGGATATCACAGGAGTTCAAGTCGCTGAATTTGGCAAAACCTACTTGACCGGAAGCAATCAATTCGGCCGTGATTGCTACTAAGTTGTGCGCACCGCGCAACTACGTGGAACAGTTACTCTCAGCAGCTCTTCTGCAGGTTATTACCTCGCATGTCCACACGTTCGACATATGGACATGGGCATAATGAACTTCCACAAGAGGTCGTCGTTGCAATCCAACGCATCCTCGAGCTCAATCCGGAGAACCAGAACGATCCCCTTGATGTTCTTTCTAATGAGTTTAATCCAGTAGATATGCTGAACCAACTTTTCCCAGACGGTATGTCACGTATCGAAGTGTAAATTGTGCCCACTGAACAAGGTACAGAGGCCTCATTGAGCCAGCTAGAAACAGTTCAAGCGAGACTATCTCAAAATGAACGCGACTTGCAAGGCGAAATTGATACACTCAAGGAAGAGCTAAGACGTGACCAAGATCCCAACCGTATGCAGATGATTCAGGAAATGATTTCGGTATGCCCGCTGATCCAACTGCTGGAGTCCTTATCGAAGTGTTATGACAGGACCTCCTTGGGCAAATGTCACGCATTCGGGAGAAAGCGACGGAATCCGAGGCTGTCGTGCGTGACATCACGAAAGATATCCAGGCTCTTGACCTGGCGAAGAAGAACCTCATCCTCAGTATGACGACGCTCAAGCGCCTGCAAATGCTGGGTATGTTCCTTGGCATTGGTGTCACAAATATTCCCGCTCATCCTTCAAAGTAAATGCTCTGACACAATTGGAAGAACAGGCGAAAGAGAAGAGATATGGAGATGTTTCACAGACTCTTGCGGTTCATTTTCACCTCTCATTTTGCAGCAACCTCTTGACTTGTCCGCAGGCTGTGAAGCAGATATCTGCCTCCTTTAAACCTTACACATCCGTCCAGCGCATCAACCAGGTCTGGAGACGGGTACAACAGATTCAGGGTGAGATCCGCACTCAACTCGAAGCAGAGTTTGACGCGCTGTAAGTCACTTTCTTAGTATGCAGAGTCCCTGAATTGTGAATCTGTTTAGCTACCTCCAGGACCCCGCTAAACCCTCAAAACCTGTTCAGATTATTGATGCCTGTGCTGTCGCTGATGTTTTGGGCCCTGACGTTCGGAGGCATTTGATTGACCGTTATGTTGCACTCGAGCTCAAGGAGTACCGGCGCATCTTCCGTGCTACAGACGAGGCAGGTCATCTGGACAATATTAGCCGGAGGTATGCATGGTTTAGACGTGTGCTTGGAACGCATGAGTTGGAATTAGGCCGCATATTCCCTTCAGAGTGGAATGTTGGATGGGCACTTTTCACAAAATTCGTGGCTATCACAAGGTTCGTCACGCCATAGCATATGACGCATTTGTAACTGATATCTTTATTTCCTCAGAGATGATCTTGTAGCATTACTTTCTAAAGCAGGATCCTCGTTGACAATCAAAGCACTGCTCGAAGCCCTACGGCAGACTGTCGAATTCGAGTCATCCATAGCAAAGAAATGGTTAACGCCAGTATGTCAATCTCGAGCTTACCTCTCGCTCTATTGTTAACCATAAACCCTTGAATAGCTCAATGAAATATTGGAAGCAAGTTCACCTCCATCTTCAGCAACCGTTCAGTCGATGTCGTCTGCCTTTGAACCACATCTTGGGGTCTTTGTCGATGCTCAGGACAAGTCTGTATTTGCTTCTCCTAACGTCTACATTTACCTTATCTGCTGGTCTACTAGAGCTCTCGCTGACATGCTTGCCACTCACCGAGCATCGAGTTCGAAGGCAAAGCCACGAACATCCCTTGATACCACTTCGCGCGATTCTGTCTCTATAGATGCGGACGTGGCTACTCCTCAGACAGTACTCTCTTCGTCTACAGAACTGTTTTACTTCTACGGCCAGAGTCTTGAGCAATGCGCCAAGCTATCGACAGGACAGACCCTATTTGATTTGTGTATGGTACACAAGAAATGGCTGCGTAGATATGCCGGTGAGATAACTGGGTGTTTCTTACAGTTTTATCTCTGATGTACAATACAGAGGACGTCCTTGCACCACGGTCAAAGCGGTTTGTGACGTGTAGCTACAGACTACTGTATCAAGCATCTGACGCATCTGCAGGCCGACAGCACAAACACGGAGGTCTATGGACTCGCGTTTTGATGTTGCGGATTTGCAACAGGCTGCCTTGTTGATCAACACAGCGGACTACTGTCAAACGACGGCTCTAGAGGTCAGTCCATACAGCTATGTGAAACTTTTATTTAGCACTACCCGGATGTAGCTCGAGGAGAACATCAAAGAGAAGATCCAGGACGACTTCAAGGAGAGAGTCACATTGCAAGCCGAACGTGATCTGTTCATGAAGTATCCATGTTATTTTCGTTGTCCATCTCTGATTGCTAATGCGAAGCCAGTGCTATTTCCGTCTCTATCATGGCACTTTTACGAGAGTTGGAGGCTGCTTGCGAGGGTGCTTTCACCGCGATGTCCCGCACGTCATGGGAAAAGCTGAACCAGGTTACTGGACAGTCTTCTTATGTGGATGATCTTGCCCGGGCTATCGAGAGCTTTTGCGACATAATAAAGCCGTTAATTGAACAGAAGAAGTACTTGAGGAATTTCTTCGACAAGGCGTGCAGGTTGGTCTTGTCACTCCGTGTCAGGAGAAATGCTGATACTTGGGCAACAGTCTTGTCTTGACGAAGTTCACCAATGCGGCGGTGAAGAGCCGACCTTTGAGAGAAATCGGTGGAGAACAAGTACGGTTGATTAATTTGCTCCTCTCCGACCTAACCCAAAATGTCTAGTTGCTGATCGACTTGGGAGTTATCAAATCTTACTTAATGCGCTTACCGGGAGAAGCACTAGTAACGCAGGGGTAAGAAGGAACCCCGTATCTTGAGAACGGTTAGCTCATAATTTGTTCCATAGATATACCCGCAGCCTTACGAAAAGCACAACGAGGCTCGAGGCTCTGCTCAAGGTCATTGTGACACCAGTGGTAATTACCTTTTCTCCCACCTATGTTCCGTCACTCACGAAATGGCAGGACCCTCCGGAAGGGTTCATTCTAAACTATACTCTCCTCATTGGCGATGCTTCATTTTCAAATTTCCAAAAGGTTAGACCACCTTCATTCTTTTGGCTGCATTTCGTTCATTAAGCTTCATTTGCTCTGCTATTACTATCACTAGATTCTCGATCTGAAAGGTACACCGAAGACCGAGCAGAACAGCCTTCTTGATTCATTCCTCACCATTACGAGCACCAAGACAGATCTGGACAGTACATCATTTCTTTCTGCCCTCGATATGGATCCCCCCTTGACACTCGGCGCAACATTCGGCAGTCCGGGCTCCAGCAGAGTCACCCTTCCGCTGTCAACCACACCGGGCGCTGGATCGGATAGTATATTTGGATCACTTGGGTCTCCACCCTTGAGTGGACCACCCACGGGATCCAGCACCGACGGAAGCACTTCCAGGGGTCTGGAACCGGGACAGAAGCGAGAAGTCTTTGATATAAGGCGATTTGTCACCTTCGGTTTGCGGCGATCAGAGACCTTACCGACTTCTTGATTTCCTAACTAAGACTTTGTACTCGGTCCGGCGGAAATACGCACATCACCACGGAAAACAAAAAAATGTAATTGTGAAAAAAAATGCAGTAGGGTACAAATGCGTGAATGGTAACCCAAAGCGAGCGACAACGAGCTCGGTCTGTGAGACCAGAGCATGATCAGTGCAACATGGGGTATCTCCAGAAACCAATGGGTAAATGAGAGCCTATCAGATATATCGTCCAAGAAATTGTCATCATGAAGACAACAGCCTATCGTTGATCGTTGCTTCTCTTTTCACGGCTCCGCGAGCCTTGCAAAGGTAGCCGCAAGTTTGATGATCCAGATGTTGGAGGCCGAGGTCTAGGACCAATTAACGTGCCTATCCGATAAGGAGCTCTGGGATAAGATCCCAGAGGGGATGTTCCAGGTCGGATTACCCGTCCCGTAAGTGTTGATGACGAATGGCTTGCAGGACCTGCCGCAAGACGGGCCGCAGGAGAGTGCGGGGCAACGGGTGTCATTCCAAGTACACGTTGCACAATGTACGGTGGTGGAGTGTTTGGCTGCGAACTAGGGAGAGGTGGATGTGGAGGTAGGGTGGAGGCTGCGCTTTCTCTTCGTGAGTCAATGTCGGTGTAATCGGAAAAACTATGTCGGAAATAGACGTCGGATACAGAGAAGGGTACGCTTTCTGTGGGAGAGGTGGGAGAGTTTGCGTCTGATGGGAGACCTGAATGTCGGAGTTCTGGGACGTGTGCTTGCTGGGGTACGGGAGGTGATGGTGGACGAGGAGTTGGGAAAGACTGGGGTTCCTCGTGCTCGGTTTCGCGCTGGTAGTCGATATTAAAGGGGTGCGGCATATGCGATGAAGGCGGAATAGTGATAGGGAAGGGAAATGAGGATCCGTGAGTAGTGTGTGTAGCATGTGCAGACGGCGAAGAATGACTATTAGATTTATCTGAAGGACTTTCGTTGTGAGATCCTTGAGACACAGTGGAAGGTGCATCGGGTCCAGGACGTATTGCGTCACCAGGTTGATCGCGTTCAATGCGTACCATCCGCATGGACGTGTTATCGCTCCATGGGGTGCGGGCCTCGCTGTGCCCTAATTCGGCTGCGGCTGAACTTAGCGTGGTTGTCTTCGATTGCCGACGTAATGATGAATGCGACGAGGTAAAGTCGAGGAAGGAGTAAGTGCCTGAGGCAGGCGCGTCCTCGCTTGGAGGCGGCTCTGATCCCGATCCTGATTGGAGCATAACGACCGGAACCGACTCAGGGCTGGGGTTCTCATGCTTGTCCTCGTGGATGCTCTGCTTCCCGTCGTCTCTGTGAGCTTTGCGGTAGAGTCTGGCACAAACTCGAGACCAGTTACTACTCCCGCTCCCGCTCGTCCGTCGTGAGTCCTGACGTCCCGTGAGCTGGCCAAGAATAGCTCCTACATCTACCCTGAACGGGCTGGTCTCTCTCACTTCCAGAAACCGTGAGTTAGGCCGAGACGGCACGGAGGACTCCCTGCTATCATTCTCCGTTACGGCGCCCTCAATCCCCGCAATTGAGCGCGCGGCTGAAACGAATATGCCTGGCGCTTCCGACGTACGCGGGCTAAGAGAAAGGGTAGCGGCAAGTGTTTCATCTTGCCGTGATGTGAGGGTCTTGGCATCCGCATCTTCATCGTCATCATACACATCTTCTGCGCCCACCTCTTCCACACACAGTTCCGGAAGCGCCAGTCTGTGACTTCCTACTCGTGTGTGTGTCTTTCCCATCGAGCCAAACGACGTGCGTGCGATCGGATTAGTCCAACCTGGCGCTAGTTTCTCAGATTCTGGTGGAAACCCCAATGCAGTGAATTCAACGCTGAGGGTGTTGGTGGAGAAGCGCTTGTCGTCGTCATCTCGCTCCTCGTGCGGAATTGCAACGTGGGACACGGAACGCGAGCGTGTGTTGTCAACATTGCCGTTGCTGCTGTCCCCATTTTTCGTTTTGCGGACGAATGGGAAGGTGCGTTGCAAGCCGAGTCCGAATCCGTATCCTTTACTGGTACTCAAGCTTTCCACTTCGGTCTCTTCCTCGCCTGGAGGAGGGCTGATGTCAATGACACGTTCTGGGTCCACCGTTTTCCTGGGGCGGCATTGTCTCGTTTTCCGCCTCCTACGAGCACGCGGGCGAACAATAAATAGCCAGTACATGAGGATACATGCTATGAGGACCACCAGAACAGCACCGAGTACAACAGCGGCAATGGTCCCAGCAGAAATCGAGCTGCTTGATGAGGACAATGCGGTGGTACTTATGATGAGTCGGTCAGCATCTGAAACAACAGTCTGCAGAAGAATACGACGCACGTAATGGCACTACCGAAGGTGGTGACGTTCATCCCACCAACTCTCAAAGCGAATGTCGTGTTCTGAGTGTTGGTGAGGACGACTGTATGAGAGGTATCTTGAGACAAGTCGGTAGCAAACAATAGTAACGCATTTGAATTATTATATGATGACAGAGCGGAGAAGCTAGTGGTGATGTTATCGATGGTGACAGAATAATTTCCAGAATACGAAGACACGAGGCCGTAGACAGTTAAGGCCGATCCTTCGGAAATCGAATCAGGAACACCATAAGTTCAACAAGACCGTCAAATAAGAAGTGACTCCACTTACCTGTGAATATGGTCTGAGCATGGTCACCGGCGGTGTTGGACATATGCATAGAATTTCCCGTGCTGTCAGTGACATAACTCCACCTACCCACAAATGCGATGTCGTTATCGTCATCGATGGTCGTTGAGTTGGCCGTTGAACTGCAAATAATATTATCAGCACGCTAGGAGCGTAGATCAGCACCCTGGTTATTGCTCACTTGATGATGCCAAGGGGGGCTGTATAGGTAATGAGAGCCTTGTCGAAAGCTACAAATGAGTCTGGAGTAGTTTGGTTCGTGAGAGTCGTCAACAATACTGTGTGATTTGTGTTGGTTAAGTCGTGAAAGGATGCAAGGATGGATTCCGGGTTAGATGTATTGGGAGAGATGTTAATTCCGTCCAAGGTTATTTGATAAGATGCGTTGTGAGCATTCCCCAGGAGATCAATACCAGTGCCTGGGTAAACGATGAGCAACTCGGTTTATAGTTTTGATGTTGATTGGCGAGAGCTGTGCTTACCGTTCCATTTGATCATAAAGCTTGCTTCATTGAGGCTGGTAGAATGTATGCTGGATCCTACACCAACCTGACCCGGAGAAGAAGCGACACCCGAACCCGAGTAGGACTGCTCCCAGCCTGCAGAAGCATTAGGGCTGAGGCTTGTGTCTACGAACGGGTAGTAGACAATCTCCGGTGAATCGTCCTCGACGTAGAACTGGGATGTGCTACTAGCCATTCATATGATCAATGGATGACAGAGGCTGAGAGGGGGAGACGGAAAGGGAAGTGGGGTGTGCGAAGAGAGGTAGTTATAAGAAAAACTTGAAATGGCGCTGAGGAACAGCAGGAAATTGAAGACGCTCGGGTCAGACGGCTGCAAATTCTGCCTCGAGGTACTACTACATAGTAAGGCCGTGTGTCACGATCTAATCGTGAAAGACCTTCTTGTACTTAAAAATAATGACTTGTAGCCGAGAGCCCTCAGGCCTTGATCATGTGTAGTGTGTGAGAGATCTCCTGTTGCCTTTGCCAGGCTTGCCTATTCTACATCACCATACCCACTCAAGTCACTTGACCTCCGGGTCTTCCGGCGGGCTTAGCCATCATCCTGTGTCTTTTAAACACGTCCGTACACGTCGCGCGTCCGTGACTCTGATGGCGACAATCATCGTTCCTGACAATCTGCCACATCCTGGTTCCACGTTGTTCCTGCCGTCTTTGCTCGCACATATACGTAGTGCTGCTCCTGGTTTGCCAATCGAGCCCGTCATCATCCAGGTTTTGCTTCTTTGTATCGTTTCAGGGGATAGAAACCTTATCCTGCGCACTCGTGAAGAGGACATCGGTCTTGTATCCAGACTTACGACTATCGTGAGCATGCTGAAAATTTATGAACCGGCAGCATCCCAATAATAATCCGCACCTGAAGTCGCTCACATCTGTTTTTGGTTGCATCACTCACAGACTTAGATGTCATGCTGATGCCAAGTCTCAGACACCCGCTAGATTTTTGCGATCTCTCTTCATCCTACCCCCAGTTGCCACCGCCACCGATGGCTCGCTATCACCCTCGCACAGGCACCATCGTTCATCCGCGACAGTACACAGCAGGAAATCTTCATTTCCTATGTCTATGTCCTTTTCAAGTGATGTTGCGCGGCCCATTCAGCAAACCTCACAACTAGCCCCGGATGATCTGACTACCAGTACGGATGCCGGACCGCTCATAGAAACCCGTTCAATGCCAACGCGCCTCAGCCTCCAGACTGAACCCTCCATACCAAATATTGGTTCTAGTGGCAATATGGCAATTCATCACCGTCGTACATCGCATGTCAACTCAGATGTGCTCAAGATACCATCCGCAATTGTTGTCTCTGGATTAGAACATGCTAGTTTACCTGCGCAGCGTGCCGTCCTACGGACTCTTGCAGAGAAAAAGCTCGTCGTGTCAGATAACCACTCAGAAACCGAGCCAGGATTGCAGCTCAATTTGCCAGATGACTTTATCATGGTCTATGTATGTCGTTTAGATCCACATGAGAGACCGCCTATATACAACAGCCTGGTATGTACCTTCTACACGGTGTCGTGTGTCATCTTATGCGTTCCAGCTCGACTGGTTTGCTATGAGTACGCCTATCACTGTTCAGCCATCCACACGAGCTGCGATGCATACTTATCAACCTCACCGCACCTCAACGCCATCCACAGCCCTATCCTCGCCCTCAATACCAGGGCATCCATTCCCCAACATAATTATGTCGGGCCCGCCAACCCCTCCTCCACCAAACAGCTCCACGCCCATAATACCTGCTACATTCTTGGCAAGGCTAAAAAGCTTATGTGCCACCGAAGTTCGCATGCGCCCGCCGCTAGAAATATACCTCGCGGATTTATTTACTGCCACGCGGCATTTTGGTGCGCTAGATGCCATGATGCTCACTGCGCGTGCGCGCCAAGACGCGGAGGTCCTCTCGCGAGCCGCTCGGGTGCTTGGGGTCGATCAAACAGGGGCAGAGCTGATTATGGAAGTATCGATGGGTGTTCCAGAACGCACTGACGATGACAGCACCGAACACGGGTATCCCCGCTCCAGCACGAACACCCAGAGTTTTGAAGCGCTTATCGGTGGCTCCGCACTGCTATACGATGTACCTGATGTGACTAGCGTGCATACCCACCGCAGTACACGGAGTGCGCCCATCAAAGATGAGGAGCTGCTAGGACTAGATGTGTCCGAAGCGGATGTGGCGAGGATTTTTCCGAGGGTAGTGTCTCATCGTATCAGGGTAAGGGACTCCCCTGTGGATGAAGTTCTGAGCAGCGCAGTTTGCGGGGCTGTAAGTCGACCGGGGGTCATACCAAAAGAGATGGATTCAGAATGGGAAGAGGGATTCATCGACATGCATGATCCAGATACCGTTTGGGAGCGGGAAACAGTCAAAGATATATTGGTACATGTACTTGCCAAAGTATGACGACTTATCATCCCCTGTTGGTATGGTACTGATCTGCCTGTCGGACCGATCTATAACGGTACTTATACCTTGAGGCGGTGACCTGGAGACAGACAGATACAGCCATCATTAATTAGTGGCGGCGGAAGCATGAAGACGCCACGCCGTGTGACTAAGAGATGATTTTCTTTCTTGGCTTCATTTCACAAACCAGTGCGAAATTTGAAGACCTCGCGGGCCAGTTCTCAAATTTGCTATTCGAGGATTTACTACGATTGCCATAAAAGGTAACCTTGACCGGTTTATCTTGACTCCAGGAATGAGAAAGATATCATACACGAGATGGTACGTTAGTGCCGAAAACAGAAACCCATAGGACAATGATTGTGTGAAATCCTACAGCTCCGAGTTAGAAGCAGAGGAAGTTTGAGTCCAAAACCGTATTGCCGCACGTACATGGCAGATCGATTCCCCACGGCATATGACAATGCAGGGAGCTGGAGACACTGGAACTGCTGCCAGCTAATGTTGTGTAGACAAGACAAGCCCGATGCCACACAGTTCATCTGTCATACTCTTAGCGAATTGTGTAGGCTGGTGACAGGCTTATTGACTCCGTTTCTTGATGCTACTTGTGTTCCGTCGGGCATGATGTCAAACAACTCCAACACTGAGTCATGGTCTTCTGATAGCAGAAGGTGCCTACAACGGGATGTCAATGAAAAGACTAGTTGACAAATGGAAAACATGTCCACGCACTGCGTCTCTAGGCCATCGGTGTATTAAATAGATACACATCAGACAAACAGCCCAAAACGAGTCCATCGTGTGGAATCTCTGACGCGTTCTACCTTGGCGCTCGCCCGCTCCAACCACGGAGGTCTGCACAGAATCCCAGCAACTGGACACAATCAAGAAAAACATACTTGCTTAGCCCGAATCGCAGCAACTTTGACGACATGAGGGTTTTGACAATAGAAAATATTTTGCCTTGAATGATGTTCTGAGAGTTCGGTTGCTTCATTGGTGTTGGGTGAAGAGCGGAATTGCGAGGGTAGGCGAGGGCTGCGTCTGGACACGACACCGACGGCCATGGATGTTGCTGAGGTTGGGTTACTTCATCGACATTCGATGAGGAACGAAGGCGTGAAGACCGCGAAGCGAGAAGGGCATGGGAGCGTGATTCAGAAGGCACCTAGGGTTGTTGAGGTTCGGCCACCTCATCATTGTTGGATCGAAAGCGGCAGAAGAGCAAGAAAAGACGACCAAGGAGGACATGTGAGGGCGACCCCAAAGGCAATTGGGTTCGGTCACCTCGTCATTGTTGGGTTGAAAGCGCCAGAAGCGAGAGGGAGACCAGGAAGTGCAGAAGGATTGAGATGGTGATCGCGTCTTGAAGACAGAACTGAATGCCCCAGTACTTAGAGTCAGAGGAACATTGAAGCATGTTTGTTATTATAGCATAAAATTGACCTGACTTAAATGCTCTTACGATGCTCGACAAACGATTTTTGTCTAGACTACGGGCAACACCGCATCCCTGGTGTAAACTCAACGCATGCAACCGGCTGGAGACTAGGGCCAAAGGATAAGTTTCTCGGGAATTAATGCAGCCATGAACGAAACCCATAAGCCACCATTTCTGGGTCGCCGACTGCAAGCTCTGCCGACAGGCCATCCGAAGCGAGCGGCTCCGGAATGACGAATACGTGAATTTCACGTCCTGTGATTCGATCATAGGCTCGACCATGTGACTCGGCCAGTGTTCAACATGGAAGACTGGTCACAGTACATCGGTTTTTTTATCAGACTCCTCGCATGTGCCACTTCGATTTCAGACGGTTATCAAGCTTTTGCGTTGCCAGTATTCATAGTCCACAGAAATAAAATGACATTATGATCGACCCAAGTCATTAGGATTGTGTCTGTGGAACATGGAGCGCCATTAATGAGTAGTAAACTGACGGAGTGTGCTACATATACTCAGCTAGTGGTGACCAGCTTCGAGGGATGTAATGACCGAGGTGGAGAATTTTGAACGACCAATGTCATAGATTTGTTCAAGTGAGATTTCAGCACAAATGCGCCTACAAACCCTCGGAAGCGCACTTTGAGACGCCTCTGCGCTGTCGATACAAATGCAAGAGGCGCGTTCCGGTGATGATAACATTTCTTAAAACTTCTCGGACACGAATCAGATTTCAACGCCTGTGCTAAAGACTAACCAATGTTGGTGAAAGCGACAAAGGAGGCTCGGGACCTACCGAATACTTGTTAGTTCAAACGTATGTTCTACAGACCTGCGTGACTTCGAATACGTTGGGTCTTAATTGCTACTTTATAACATTGAATACGTTCGGAGCAAGTTTGGAGAAGGTTGTTTTGAGAAGAATTCATATGTAAATGTCGGAGTGTTTGAACTCATAGCAAATAGGCTATTGCACCCGTACTGTGTACTTACTGGCTAATACTAGTCTAGAGGTCAGACCAGTCAATGTCCAAAATCTAAATTGATAAATACTTCATCCTTAGTACGGTATCCACCAGAAACAGGCTACTGACAACTCTGTACCAACTTGCAGAACAACTACTTCAACAGCTACTCTTTGACAGATTCCGATAGAAGAATCTACAGCGCCATGACTAATGGTCCTCCGCCCTCCCAAGCAGGTCCTTCACAACCATCTGAAACGTCAGCACGTCATCCAGCTTCCATAGTCCCTGTTCCAGCGTCTAGCACGACTTCGCAGCAGACTATAACAACAGGTCCTTCATCGCAGCTTCAGCCTGTACAATATGGGCCCTCGGCTCAAGCCCAAAATCCTCAAGGCTACTACGCGATGAGCTACACACCCGGTGGATGGCAAAACGCGTGGCAGGTCCCCTCTTACCCGTATATGGCGTCCGGTAGTGTACCAGGCCAGCAGACGCACTACACTCAGGTTCCCTATGCTCAATATCAACCTCCTGCTGTGACCTACCAGCCGCGTCAGAGGAACAAGGTTGCACAAAAACCGCGTTCGCCAACCCCAGAGCCTGAATTACATCGACATTGGGACGAGGTGATACGGTCGTTCTTGAAGAAGGTTGGGATGAATCAGGCTTTGAAGGGGTTCGAAGACGATATGATAGTCATGAATGCGGATTGGGAGAGGCAGAAGGTTCCTGGTGCTATTGGAGATTTAATGAAGGATCTTATGGTGTGCGCTTCGCCCCTTGCCTGCACTACTTACCGAACTATTTTCCTTCTCAGAACTTAGGAAAAACAAAAGGCAGCGAAACGTTCCCGGAACGACCGCTGGAGGAGCGAAAGCTCGATTATGTTCATCTCTCTGGCGGTGCCGAGCCCCAGTCTCAGACGTCGGTGAGTTTCCTGTATATTCAACCTTCGTCACAGCTTCTAATCCACTCCAGATAACAAGATCAATATCCCAATTCCTTGCACAAAACCGCGCGAGGAATGACGCCTCTAATCGCACAGAGTTTCTCGAATCTCTCGACCAAAAGCGACGGCGACTAAATCTTGATCCAGACAGCACCGAGCCCATACCGTCCTGCGCACGAACAGATGCAAAGCACCTTGACCGCGATGTGCAGATGAAATATGATATTGCAAAGAATGAAGATGGACCTCTCCAACGAACCATGAAAGGTGTCGCCGGCGATAAGGGCAGGCAGAAAGAACTTCTTGCGCTACATGATGACTCAGAGGGCGACCAGCAGCCTGCAACGGACCAACGGGTGAAGAATATCGAAGAACATCTTGCCGTCCGCTATGGTAGGTATATTGTATATTGTATGAACGGCACATTTCTAAAAAAAGAGACGTAGTCCCTGCTCCGCCACGAACACTTTTGTCCCGTCTCCGGCTGCTTGAGGACCATCTCATACAACTCGAGAAGGATTACCCGCCGTGGGCTGCTTTACATTTCAACCAGCCAAATCGCGGTGTATGTTGTTCTTTTATTAGATACGTCAGACGTTCACTCACGCGGGACCCAGTGGCCTCCACCTCCACGCCAGACACCGATTATAGTTCCTTCGCATATTGCAACAACGACAAAAGAGTCTAAGACTGATACTCCGCAACAGGAGTTATCCTCTTCCAGCCCTACGGAGGAAACGCCACACACAAAAGTGAAAAACAAGAATAAATCCAGTTTGCACCGAGCCGTGATGGAGAAATTGGAAATACAAAAGGCGATGAGTGATCTTGCAGGGGTCCGCAAGTCCAATTGACAGTGGTAACATTCACCTCGTTGGAAATATCCAGGAACGTGTTCGACGTATCTGATCCGCAGTCAGTGTCGCCACTTGTCGCCCTCGTACACCCGGTGTCGTGCCCTCCCACATTCCACAGCCAGTATCCATATCTCCATCTCTTTCTCCGTGGGTCGACGGCTGGCAATAAACAGGAGATTTACGTTTGGTTAAACTAATAAGAGCCGGGTGATGCCGACAACTACCTTGCTTGCTCTGGCATGGCAGTACATAGTGACCGGAGCATTTGCATGACATAATATTTAGACTTGGCATAATGATCCTATCCATAACCGTTCCTGCAAACATGACAGGATATATTGTTGGTCGGGCTCGTTAGCCTCGTGGTAGATGCTCGAGTGACTTTACATCGATCAGTAGGATGATATGCTGCGCGCGCAGTAATTCAAGCATTTTATGTAGTGCTCAGTGAATGTATAGTAACTTTCAAGCATGGCACCGAACCGCCTTAAGAATTTCATTGGCGAGGGTATGCCTTCTGGAATTGCGTCCAACCTCTCTGTGAACCTCCAAGTCCATGGACTGAAATAGTGGCCATCCTTATCTCCATTTTTTTTCGATGCTAAGGTGAAGACTTGATTTACTCATCGGAAGTATTTGCCAACGTGAATCATTACTGCAGGAAAACACCCATGAGACCGTCAAGAGCCGTAAGAACGATGACAGGTAGCTTGAAATAACTTGAAGGCGTACATGCATCAAGTGCGTGCTGAGCAACTTGACGGGCAGACGTGGATGTAAATTAATGCAGGCTAGTGAGATGCATCAGTGGATCGGGTGCGTGTACCGCATGCATCATTCTATCGGTAAGTGAAGCGTCGGACAATTTTTCTACGCTTTCTTGATCTCGCGGCGAAGCAAGGTACCTTACAAAGGATGATGAAAGATGTCGAGTAGAGACCTGGTTGCAGAATAGATGTTGGTACTTGAGAATATCAGACGTACGCACATTAGAACGGGTTCTATGTGCGCAGAACGAAGTGGTTAATACAGGCATTCATGAACAGGGGACAGGAATGAAAGAAGAAGTGAGATACGAATTATGCCGTCACAGTAGCATTGCGGTACGGAGCCAACAAGAACCCTGGATATATCAGCTTGGTTGCGGGTAGGATTGAAATTCAACACATCGGCGACGTAACCATCAAATATGCTCCTCGCCTCAGATACTACTGACCATCGATATTTCTGTCTAAGTCAACACCAGTAGCCACACTGCAGGTGCGAAACGTGGACAGCAAAGCAGTATTTGCTATAACAGTATTCGATGGACACAGTCTCGTCCATGACACAGCAACTAGGTGTGATCGGTTGCCGTACCACCAGATGGCAAGGAAATCGTAAGCGGTGGAGGCAATAAAACCATCATCACTTGAGACGTCAAGGGCAGGCGGGAGTATTCGATCCTCTGGCGAAGCATACAGACACGACACGTTGGTCCCTCCTGTGCAAGAGTGTCTTAACATGCACCCATATGAAGTCAACCTGAGTCACCTGACAAATGATACAATTTTATTCATTCCGAGCATACTGACACCATGAGGAAATACAAATTATAAGCGACTGTGACAGCCAACGCGACTGCGAATGTTCAGGATCAGTGCAAAGAAATGATGGTTGAGACTTGAGCTTGGAGACTAACGGAAGTAGCTGTTCCCTTGACTATGTAATGATGACCATGCCAGTACAACTTGATAGTAGATACATGTAGATACATGCCTTGACCGTAATCCGGGAAATCCGTGAGCTGATTTGTAGGATAAGCAACTCCGTGGCCGCTACTAATTTGATACAGGAAGTCTCCAGTCGATTTAATCGCGAATTGGTGGTAAGAGGGTGTATTGTATTGTGCGTTGTGCCACGGGCGCAACACGGGGCCTTGAGCTGGCAGAGGCTGGCAGCTGCTGACGCGACTACATCACTGACGTCCCCCCTGGATACGAAGTATTCTGGGCCAGACATACTTTCCCCAGTATAGCGATACGCTCCACACGCTGAAAACAAATTGAGCACGCAGACGGGCAGTACCGAAGAGTAAGCCTGGCATTATTTGGGCCATAAAGAATGTGACTTCTATGAAACCAAGGACTATGAAACCATCGATGTGAGATGCAGGACTCCAAGATAATGATCGTGTCAGGCCACGACCTAACCGCTCTGTGTCAGCAGGCTTCGAGTCATCCAGGGTGGTGGCCGTTGGGTGTGGTGGCCGGTTGGGGTTTCGTTTGGTTCGACAGCTATTTGCCAGGACCAAGGGGACGCAGTGAACGGATCATATTATGAAAGGCATACGTGGAGTTAGGTCGTATATAGCTAGGTTGAATTTCAAACATCAGATATTCGGAACAATGAGCTCAAGCAGCTAAATTAGTATTCATGGTACCAAATTTACGAGAAATACAGCACCAGCTGCTTGAGCTCGTGAAGTCTACCCGAACAGACTGAAGCCTAGACTGTACACAAAAATTCTGAACTAAACAATGAATTGAAATATCAATTGACGATACATTCAAATTATTAGCATAAGCCGCACCACGCTTTGATATAGTTTGTGAACAGAGCAACAAAAGAGGCTCACGTTCCGAGGCCGTTGGAAGTAACCGGTAGTTTCCAAACTCAGGTTCAGGCCTAGGTTTCACAACTAGAAGCTTGCAGAAGGTGTAAGGATGGAGATGTAAAGCTGGAATTTGTGTGTTTGGATGATGAGACGGTCAACGAAAAAGGAAAAGTGGACACATGATGGACAACCGGAGCATGAATACATTAGCCGACCAGACCTCATCAGTTACGGTGTGCTTGCTGTGAAGTTCTGCACCAACTGCGATGGCCACGAATCCTTCACACATCCTAATTGCGCGAAATTCACGAGGGCCGAACAATATCAATCCATCAGCCTCCCTCAGTTCACCTACAGAAACCCATGCAGCGGCTTCAGGCATATTCCGTTCCTCGGGCTCACCTCCGTGGTTGCTTGAAGAATGCGAGACTGACGATCTGGTCACTGAATTGAGTTTGTATGACTCTGAGGAAGGTATAGAGATCGACGAAACGTTTACTCGCAAAGGAAGATTCCCCGGAACCGTCAAGATTGTGGTCGAAGGCACCACTTTCTGGTGGGTGGCACGAACTGCTGTGGCCTATATGATATTCACCCACGAATCTAGGGCGCATAAAGAAGTCCTTATCTTTGCGTCACCCTTCTTTGAGGCTGCGCTGAGTGGCAGCTGGGCCGAGACGGGAAGGCCACAGTCAATGTCCTCAGTTATCACTATCTCACAGCCTCCCCCCATTCCAGGGGAGAAAGGCATTGTCGAGACGCACACAGAAATGACATTCACACCCGAGGATTCATCTGATACAGAGTCTCCTGTAGAGATTGAAAACCCCCCGAGGAGCGATACCGATAGTGGCATGAGTAGCAGTGAGGATGGCGAAGCTGACACCAAGGCCAGTGCTCGCGACAACAGTCTTGCAAAGCTACAAGGTGCAACCAACAATCGAGAGTGCTTGTCAAGTCGTGATACGAAAGGGAAGCGGCGAACGGATGATGGTCCATCGATTAGACGCGGGTCTCAGACAGCACATGCAACCGTCAAGCGGCGCCGGCGCACTAATTGTCATGACGCTGTAATAGTTCTCAAAGAGGAGAAGGTGAGTTGAGAGTTGAATTACACGTGCGGGTTACTTATCTCGCGTAGGCTAACACCTTTCACGATTTCCTGAAGTTTGTCTACCCTCAGTGAGTAGTGTCCTCATAATTACCCTTCATACCAATCCTTTCTCAGTCTCCAGTGCACCATAACCTGGAAGAATGTAGAAGGCCTTATGAATATCTCCCACAAGCTTTGTGTTCCGACGCTCCAGCAGGAATGCCTCACTTTCCTCCTGACTCATGCGGCTGGCAAACCTATAAAGGCCATGCGGATTGCAGAACTTTTTGAGGAAGAAGAGCTCTACCGCGAGTCGAGTCGCTTCGTACTTGACAATCCAGGCGGGTGGTCCGAAGAAGAGCTTAGCACCCTTAGCCACGAGACTCTGCTCAAGCTTGAGAAACGGTGGGTTCTCTGGATGATGTGATTATGCACACCTGATCTTATGATGCTGTTCACAGGAGAAACTGGTTCCTTGAGCGAGTGCTTAAACTGGGATTAACCCCACTTGCAAAGGAATATCAATGCGTAAGTCCCCGTCGGAAATGCGATCGTCTTATTAACACTTCTTAGTGCGCCACCTGCCCTGATTCTGCGATTTGTGCTCGTCTTCTCGAAGAAAAATGGAGACAAGCATACAATGCCGTTTTCCGTTTTGGTGTGTTGGCATCGCGCGCATATGTATCGCGTGCTCAACGGATCCTTAGGTCCTTGTCAACCCTCTATGGTATACCGCTATTTAAGAAACCTGGAGGGTGTCAGTCCACCGCTCGCCCTTACTCACCTTACGTGTCAGACAACGGCCAAAGCTTTCACCGCAACTCGTGAGCTACGCTCTTTCTTATGAATCACATCAGTTGACTGCTTCTCAGTTTTTGACAGGATGTTCTCTCTGGGCATCCGCAGTGATGCTAATGTCGCGCCTCTTGGTGCACGTGTTGCTGCGGTAGCAGCCGCAGCTACTACTGGTCCTCGCCGTCACTTTCTCTTCTGCACCCTGAAGCCCGAAAAAGCTGTCCCTCGTATCAGACGATCTCGAGAATTGCTCTAGGCACGACTCCTCGATCTGTTTCCAGTGCTTCTTGCGTTTCATATCTGCATTGTTTCCCACTGCTGGGATCCATCTATAATCTTCCATCCCATCAAGCGCTATAGCCTCATCATTCCTTCATAACCTCATATATGTATTCCATAGAATCTTCCTGTGTTCCACATAATGAAATTAATTACGCTTCCATGTCCATCGTGTGGATCAGAACAAACGTTACCGCGCTTGAATCTCCAGACGAAAGAGCTACAAGTTAGCCGACAAGTTGACTAGCCATATCAGAGGTCGTCCTTTTCATGTTTCTTGTGCGTCTGTCGAGAGATTGCTCCAGGAGTTGTGGGGCACTTGAAAATAGCTTGCTCTCAAATATGAATGACAAATTTTATCATTAGCTACCGCGAGTGTGGGGAAACCGTCATCGATCTCGTCATCAAGCGAAAAGTTATTTAGGTCATTCCACCGAGAAATCCCGCGCGATCCCAGCTGGCAGTAGGCCTGCGTAACGTACGTTGTCAAACCACGTCCTGCTGTCTTATCGTAACCTTAAAAGTTCATGACCTGATTGGCATTTGTACCTAATTAAAGAGGGAGTGTTGCATAGACCAAGATCTCAAACTTGAAGCAAAACTATCTCCATGGGACGTTTACATACTAGTACACTTGACGCACTTGTTATACCACAGTCACGGTTGCTCTGCTACTGTATATTAAGCTTTCAGGATTCCGAGGTGATGTCCACAGACGGTCCTAATCCAGTAAGGTGCGTCAGTGTCTTTACGGTTGCATCAGGGAATCGCGGGACAATGCGACAGGGAAATGTCTCCGGATGGCTGAAATGATATAAGCATCAGCAGACTACTCTCGGGAATACGTGATTGTGCGAACATTGTGAAACCAGTGCTGAATTTTGGAACAACTGGAGTGTCCACGCCGTGTTCATCAGGAGCTTTGTGGGCCGAGAAAAATGCCAGGAAGTTCACAATCGCTATCCAGATCGATGCGTCCGCCACATGCCGTCCCGGACTGAACAGTAGCTTTCAACGTAGAATGAAGGACTACAACTGGATGCTCACCAGATCCGGCGTCCCCAGCCAAAGACTGAAGGTACGGTGTCGCTAGTAAGGGATCCATCTTCATGGAGAAATCTTTCTGGTTTGAATTCATTAGGACTGGGATATTTCGTTGGATCGTGCGTCATCGCCCTAAAGTTTGGTCATTTGGAGACATTCAGAATAAGGGTGTAGGGCTTGCCATGTGTTTGGAAATACAGAAACTCCTAACAAAGCCGTCAGAGGCCGTTGTTCAATCAAGAAGGTACAGACCTTTGGGGATGAAATAACCATTGTAGACGTCACTGGTTGTTGTTGCGTGCGGGACGCCTAAGGATATTGTCAAAGGATGTTCAGAAATTAATCATGTGGACAGACCGAATGGTGTCACGGGGTGCCACCTGAAGATTTCACGCAAGATAGCTTCCACGTAAGGTAATGCTGGTCTATCATTGAAGTCCGGGAGTCTATCTTTTCCAACGACTCGATCAATCTCTGCGTGCGCTTTGGCTTGTACCTCCGGGTTGAGTATCATAGCAAGAATGAATACAAGTAATGTGGAAATAGTCTGAGTCAAGGGTAAACTGATTATCATGGGTGAACGGGGACCAGGAGAAACTCACCGAGTTAGATGCCGCTGAAGACAAATAATGAGCGTTGAGAGGGATATTTTTTCACCTTACACACCTGTGAATGCAATGGAAGCAACCTCCTTAATTGCAGTTTTAATGGCATCGTCCTCTTTAGAAAGTTGCATCCTGTTTAATGCGTTAGCCACAAAGCACGGCCCCGTGTCATTAGTAGACTGTTGGCGGTTCGTTAGTTCGCGGTTCCTCTAATAATGAAATGCTTGACCATCCTCTCTTTGACATATTGAAAGAGTATCTCCTTCACCTCCTGACCCGCCTGGATACACTTGACAGACGCTCTTTTGAATGTGGCACCAGGAAACCAGCTAGGTAGCTGTAAAACTAGGAGAATTGTTGAGTCAATTACATGCCATGCCATTACAGTATGAGCGAACATACGGAAAGGGAATGCTTCCATCAACATCATAGCCGTTGGCGCCAAACCATCTTCTACTAATTCCGCATAGCTTGTGACGGTGTGGACGATGTGGTCATCCTTGACTTTTTCTTCACAGTCATATATTATAGACAGCATCAATGACAAAGTAAACCTAATAAACATCAGCTTCAATACCACTGTGTACACAAGGAACTGTCGCGACTGACATCCGAAAATGGCTTGTATAATTGCCGGGGTCCTGAAGAAGACTGAACAACATTCTATGCGAGGAACGGAGTTGCATAGCGTGATAAGTAGGTATTTCAGCTTGAGAGAACGCTTGTTGCAAAATTCGTCGATGAAGTCGCCATCTACTGATTATCAGACACCTGTCAAACATAATGTAGTATAATCCATTATGCACCTGTCTCCATATGGCATGAACCCCACGTTAAAGTCTGAAGCGAAGCTGGCAATATATTCGTGAATCATGATCGATGCGGGCCAACACTCCAAGCTGCAACTCACGCTTCGTAAACAATTGACTGGGTTCTATCCAAATATATGTTGGAACGCCCTTCAAAGAGGTCTTTGGCGACCTCCGCAGAATTAATGACCAGGATAGGCTTGTTGAGCAGACGAGCATAAATCATATCGCCTGGAGAACAATATGAGTTATTGTGAACAAGCCCCCGCCATGATTTGCCAACCATATGTGGACCTCCAGTCGTTGAAGGTCAGCCAAGGCCGAGTAGCATCAAGACTAAGAATATTCCCCAATACTGGAAGGGGTGTAGGACCAGGTGGAACTAGCTGAGGTCGCGAATGACTGAGCCGGTATTTTCGACAGCAGCTTAACAAAACCAATACTGCCAAGGTTAATATGGCCAAGTATAGTACAGACCCATCGTCCAGCATCATCAGATCAGTTTTGCTGCTCATCAAGTGCTTGAAAGAGGAGGATGCATTGAAGCTTTGAAGTTTAGGTCTATCATATATATTAAATTGAGTCAAACCGAGCTAAACAAACGATCTGATCCAGGATAACGACTCACCGCGCCAATCAAGTATGTAAGCACTGGCGATAAGAGAGTAACACGGGAACGGCGCGTAATAAGGAACATGAATTGGATACCAGAAAGGCCCATCTGCGCCATGGTGGTGCTCATAATGCTGTAAAAGAGCGAAACGTGCGACTGTCAGCATAGATTCATGACTCGGAAATGACAATAGTGCTTCCGTTCGAGAAGAGTCTAGCTTGGCGGACTTTGGAAATCCCAGAAGAGAAGACAAAGAAGGTAGACTGCCGTGTCTTTCTGCCAAGCGTTGACAGTCGTCAGGCTCGACTCGTGAGCGACCGTCTTCCTTTGTCTAAGGTTTGCCCGAGGAAGATTAATGATGTTGAACAAAGAGTCGCAGACAAGGTTAGCCAGATAGGGTACCACATTCAACAACCTCTAGAGCACGCCCCCAGCTAGAAGCTGAGAGTACACACGGGTACCCAGGTTTTGCAGGCCCTCTACCCGCACCCGTGTGGGTGAGCTGACCAAAGGTACCTAAACCCACATCACGCAACCCACAATTCACCCGCGGGTTCTGCCCAGGTGGGTACCCGGGTAAGCCTCACCCGTGCCATACCCCACACTTTTGAGTCTCTTGGAACTTCCCGGAGCTGAATGTAAAGATGCAATACCCTGTCGGGTTTAAAAACCTCATCCTGGTCATACGNNNTCAGCAACCGCAGGCAACAATGCCAGCCCATTGTCCAAACACAGTCAACCAGATTACTTACCAGACAAGGAGCATTGGATGCTTCGTCCCAAACCAATTTTTAGGGATTGGACACATCTCAGCAATTCATGGTGAAGAGCTGCCTCGCTTTTATCAATGACCGCAGAAATGATCACCTCACCAAGATAGAAGCACTCGTCGATATCATCAGTACTGTTGCTGGAGTGGTGACCAACACACCTGGACGAATATTCGGTGGCGGAGCCATACACCACCATGCTCGACCGCTGGGACTCGAGAGAAAACTTGAGCTAGCGGGAGGTCAGCAGATCCCTTTTTCTAGAGGATAATAGCAGTCGAGAAGGACACACTGAGCGAGGAGAACCTGCTCAGAAGCGAACCAAAGTTGACCTCTCGTTCCTTGGTAAATACGAGCAGCCCAAACCGCTCTCGGCCAACCTTGAGCGAACCCACGAAATTCTTGCCAACTGGTCACAGGACCAAAAGGAGGTTCTACGCCGACCCATGTACCGCAGTTTTGTCCCAGAATTCCATAAGTCCGGATGGGCAGAATTTATCGCAGGCAGGTGCATTGACCTCGATATCGTTTATACCATCATTACCACTTCTCGAGCGGTTGAAAAGCACACAAAAACCATCGGGGAACTCATAATTACCCTAAGTCAGTGGATAGCAGCATGGAATCGAGCGGCTCGCGCTCTCAGGTCCGCTTTCCTCCACCAAACGGCTGAGCTCGACACATACTTTGAGTATATGTTCGTGAAGACTGAGAAAGCCGCCCATGGACAAGTTATTCTGTTTGATAAGGCAGTCAGGAACAGAGTCGGATCATCACTCAGATACGAACTCTGCAACCCCGACGCCATCCCAGGCATGCATCGTATATTTTTCCATCCTCTGTAGCTCTAGATCTGTTTGCAATAAATGCGACCGATTCCCCCAAGTGCGGAGCTAGCGTTGGCTGGGGGACTCCGTTTTCCCTAAATATATGAGACCGAAGTCCACGGAACGTAGTGAGGTTTGATGATTTCATGTATCCGACGACAGCAACCAGATATCCACGCTGTTGCTTGATCAGGTGTGAATTGAACGGTCAGGTGCAACTGTATCTGAATGGCTGGTTCTAATGAAGTACATACCATGTATAAGTTATAAGTTAGGGTTGTAACACCGAAATGCACCTTTGTTCGATCTGTCGCTATGAAGTATCGAGCAGATACACTACTCGGTAATAAGCAGAGGACAACCATAGAGACAAATGTCATAGTACCAGAGAAAATACGAAGAATACAATAACATACGGACCATCCGGAATAGAATGTGAGAAATCAGCGGGGTATTTGCGACTGGAAAATGCAGGGTGCGTTATCTACGAGCCATTCAATCATCATGGCCTTGCCAGCCATGTCACTGAATTCAGAACCAGGATCCGAAGAACGCATTAGCGTGGCTAAATCCATGCGTCAGCTTTGAGTGGAAGCAAACACGATCGAGAAAGGACGTACGTCCAAAGACCACTCCCAAGTTCCTCGCATTCATAAGATTTTTGTCGCTGTGTTCCAATACACTGTACCGACGTTAAATAAACGTCCATGAGTTGCGAGAAAATTTCTCACCGATGTAAATGCAACACAAGCAGGCGTAGAGTGTGATAGTGCTCGCTGGGAAGGCGTTTGACCAGTTCCTGCAGGTATTGGGTTTTGAGTCCAGGGTCCTTGAGTGAAACGGCTGAGATAAACTCTCCATGAAGGTCATAAGTCAAAAGAGGGACTGGTAATTGACGGAAATATGTTTTTAAGACGGAAGTGACGCTGCAGATATCATTGAACCGATCGTCGTCACGCAGATCGAACGCCCCATAGTCCCCTCGCTCGAATAGCTGTGTGATCATCTTCGTTTGCCCAGACCCGCCAGTTTTGCGATAGATACCCTCATAGTCCAATGCTGACATCTGCGTCAACTAGGTGCAGGTTAGCATAGATCATATTTGCTTACCGAGTGCCTCCACCGCGTCGATGCATTTTTCCACGATAACAGGGACTTTCCGTTCACCCCACTTTGAATCCGATTTCACTTGTTCTACAAGATCGCGGCCAAACATGGAGGGAGCTAAAGCCTGACTTTAGACTTGAATGTTGGTAAGACGTTCAAACACTCACCAGGTTGTGTAATCGCATCGTCTCGGCGAGGGGGCTGTTGAGAACATGCTATATACACTTGATTCACGCAGCGAGGATGCACGGATATATGGCAGACTGAGGAACTGTTAGTAAAGTGGACACAAGAGACCAAGACATGACGTGCCTGAGCATCGAAACTGGGAGCCCCATAGCTTGTCTCCACAATGATCGCACCGCGTAAAGCGGAGTACGCTCGTCTGGTTGAATGAATGAGCCACTCGACCTTTGCCCTTCTGATCAATTGACGAAACCGAGGGATCCCGACCTCTAGCCATAGGCCATTTGAACTTTGCAGATTTCAGCGTTGAGGGTAAGGAGTCTGCTATCTCAGGGCGGCTAGCCTTGTTGAACTTGGCCTCTGATTCCTCAACCAATGTTGTCGTACTGGGCGCTGCCAAGCCATTGAGTGATGAAGACATTGATGGGAAGTCAGACTGAGGGTGTTCGCGGTCAAACGATGTGCTCTTCTCGCGGACGAAGTTTGCTGCTGATTCGTCCTTTGAACTAATGACGTCCATAGTAGGTGTTGCAGAGCGAGAGGTCTCTATTCGACGCACATACTGAGCACTAAGCTGTGCTAGTTCTTCGTTTCGAGCGTTAAGGACAGTCGTCTCCTCGAGGAATTGTTCGCGGGCAGCTTTCAACTCTGCCACCTCTCTGATGAGAGCCTCGCGCTGCTGGGTAAGAGGAATGAGCTCGTGCTGATACTGCGTCTTGATGTTGTCCAAGCGCATGGTCAAAGACCGGCTCATCTGTGCGGCAGGTATCTCGCCCGAGTTTGTAACGCTGGGGCAACTAAGATTCTAAAATGAGTGCTCGGTGACTTCAAAGGAAGTATTGAAGCATTACTTCTTTGACGTGCAGAGTTCTTCAAGCTCTGCTAAAGTCATATCTCGCTCCGCTTTCAGATGGGACAGATCATGCTCCAACAGATCCAGCTTTTTAGCAAGGTCCTGAGAAAGTTGTCGTCGTGTTTCCGACCTGTTTGCCTCGCCATTGAGAGCAGTCAACTTTGCAGCTTGACCAGACAACAAAACACGCAGGCGGGTGACCTCTGCTTCGGCATTCCGTCGGGCAACAAGTTCGCGGTCATGCTCCTTCTGGGCAACAGTAAGACCCTCGATATATTGCTGGCTCGCTCTCTAAGAAGACATTAGAACGGGCGACTCTGAAGTGAATTGTGTCTACCTTTGTGCCGTCATACTTGTGTTTGAGCTCTCCGTACTCTATCCGTCGTTGCTTCATCGACGTAATGATGGTCCCGATGAAGTTCTTGTCCAATTTCAATTGCTGATGGCCATGTTCGCTTGCTTCATCGAGAACCTCATGAAGGCGACGAATTACGAGATCATATGCATCGCTAGAAACAGGCGTTGAAATCATTGAATCGGGCGAAGTTACAACAATGCGCGCATTTGGATTCGAAGACGCATCCGAGTCCAGCCTCTCGTGCCCCGCTCCCTGATCGCGAAGAGAGGGATAATGCGACTCAGAAGCAGAGCGGCCTCTTGACGAGAAGTCGTGAGGCAAGCTTGAAAGCAGGTCTTTCGCCTCAGCATCAAGTGATTGAGAAGAATTCGAGGGATCTCGTTGGTGATCATGCGGTGGTCGGGATGTGGAAGTAATGGTTCGCTCCAGAGTATCTTTAGCTTCGTTGATACGGTCAACACTGGCCGCACTCCCTGAGTTTCGTGACTTTCCGTTGACGCCACTGACTGCTGCTGGACTAGGTAACAATTCATCCTTGCGAGAATCATCTCCCTCGGCAATCTGATCGAGCGATTTGAGAGATGGTATTCCGCCCACCGACCTCAGAAAGTCTGAGAAGTCTGAACCTGTCATGGAAAAGCGAATCGGAGGAAGGAGAGCGGGCGCGATAAACGTTGCTACCGATGTGCGTTCGACTGGCGAAGATTCGTCTGAGTTAGAATCTACATGTGATATGGCAGATGCATCGGGATCAATGTCTAGCTTGAGCTCATTTGCGCGTGCCTTTGCCCTGTACTCTTTGGGTGGGACAGGAGGAGCAGGAGTAATGGGTGAAGGTCTATCGTCTGAGGACGTGCGACTGCCGTCCCCTTCTGCGTCCGTGTCTGTGCCACTCTCAATCCCATGAGGGACATCCGCTCTATGAGATGGGGACGTTGGGGTAACTACGCCAGATCGATCTGATATTGAGCCACTGGGTGGTGCATTATCCATCCGCAGTGTTCTCTCGCTCGAAGGGCCAGAGGGGGACAGACGCCCATCAACTTGCTGAGTATGCAGGCCGTTTGCCGAGTGTCTTGCGTGGTTCTGTAAGTCTGGACGAGTAGAAAATTTCTCCAAATTAGGACTTATCCGACGTAATTGGGTCGTTGGGCGGGTATAATGTGGTGCGGACTGGGGTTGAAGGGGGTCATGTGACACTGAGCGCATACGACTATCAGGTGTTGCTCGCCCATTTTCTGGAGAACCAGGAGCAGGTGACGGAGGAGGAGAATGGTAAATGGTCGAGCCTGAGGCGTTGTCACGAAGTAGACTGATATTGGATGCTCGGCGAGATGAGAACGAATCGGAAAATAATGGCTTGGAGGGAGATGGAACAACAGGTGAGTCGCTACGGTTTGCAGGTAACGTCTGCGATCGAATCATCTGTTCTGGCGGAGAAAGTCCGGGTGTGGTAGGAGGCCGGGTAAAATTCTTATAATCCAGAGCAACTCCTGGGTTAATGGACCGCCGTTTCTCACTACGAGACGTGACACCATTTGGTACACCCAGGCTAGGCTGGTCCAAAGAATCCTTCTCCACGTGTCCTTTCTTTGCGAAGAGGATATTCAGAGGCCGAACACCGTCATCATAGCTCTTTCTCCTGGAAAGTGCGCCAGATGGATCCGCAATCGAAGATGGATTTAATAATGTCCCTCCAACTCCATCCTGAGCCTGCAAGCTCTCTAAAGGAGTTATAGGAACAGACCGAGACGCCACCTGTGGACTCGACGGGCCTAAACCATCAACTATGATTACTTGGTTGTGATCAGTGCCACCATCGTCGCTGTTGTCGGGGGGTGCGATGGTTACTGCAAATAATTGTGATTGTACATCACGCGATGATCGTGATGAGGCAGGAAGTTTATGCTGGATTGGTCGAGGACTTGAAGGTTGCGCACCATTCTTGGCTGATGTTCGAGGAGGCTCATCCTGAAGTGGTGATGATTTTCGCTTTCGTTCCAGCGTTGACAAAGCTTCTTCTCTGGGTTGATTGAGACTCCTCATGGACGGAGTGTCCCGAAAAGTCGCTGAAGGCTTTGGACGCACAGACGAAGACGAAGGCGGCGAAACTGCCAGCGGTCGACCGGACACCTATGGAATAACGTCAAAAAATCGGCCCAGAGCGGTCAGCTCCGCTTATATGTTTCTACCTACCGCATTCTCTGCCAAAAATTCTCGTGCCTCTCGTTCCCGTGTTGAAGATGAAGCACTGCTCTCAGCAGCCTTCTCCCGTTCGCGCTTTCGTTGTGCATGACGGCGAATCTTGGCCATGCGTTCGTTATGACAAGTCATGCAATATATTCCATGACTGGTCTTGGCGAATACTAGTTCGTCAATGCGGTTATGGCAAACCTTGCAATTAAAGCAATGTGCGTGATATGAATCGTCTCCGGTCATGATGGCTTCGTCGAGGATGGGTTGGTTGCAAACATTACAATTGTACGAACAGTTGGCGCAGATTGGCGAGCCATCTGAAAGTAGTAGCAAATTTGTGTCAGCGGTCACCTGTTGATGACATTTCGCGCATTTAAAGCAGTCGACGTGAAAAAATGACTGTCTAAATACGCGATGGGTGATCCGCAGCGTAAGTACAGTTGAAACGCGTATCATTCATAGTAGCTGTTAGCTCACCCAAATGCGACAACCAAACCTCCATTCTCGTTCACGGCATACTGCTTGCAGCCTGGACAGAGTCTGTTCTCGAGGGACGAGATTGAATTCAGGGCGACCTGTTGAGACATGGAAGTTGGATTTCTTGGTCAACGATCGTGTAGCGTAAAAGAGAATAAATCGGATATCTTGTTCAGATTCAAGAGAGAGAAAGGACAGAAGGGTGTGAGCGGCGGGGGTATGGGATTCGAGCCAGCTCACGTAGGACGTGTGTTGTTGAACGAAGGACTGTTGGCTATGTGTCAAGTGCCCAATTGATGGTAGCCGTGTACTACGGGCTTGATGGCGGGCACGATGACGAGGTATAAAGACTGGGGTATTTGGCCGCGGTGAGTGCTGTAGTAGTACGTAGGCACCGATAACCAGTTCCAAGTAGTAGAATAACTGTTTTTTATGTAAAACAAGATAACCATAACCATTTATTGTTGATGTAATATATGTTATCCCACGCTTCAAGGTTGCGCTCGACGAAGAAGCACTGATATTCATCGATCCAGAGTCCATAGATCAACTTTCAGATTCAAAGGCTATATTTCAATATTCAATCTTCACCTTCCTGTGTAGTAACTGCGCATTGCAGTTATCTACACAATCCATCTACTGCTCACAGCAACGAGGTGCTATCGGCGCTATCAAGCAAAACGTTGTTCACAGTGCATAGCCCGATTATGATGGGGGGTTGATATAGTATGTGGCAAAGTCACTCACCGTTGCGTCCATAAATATTAGGATAGTTTGAAACTTCCAGAACATTTCGCAATTGGTTGAAGGCCGGAACCATGTCCCGGTACCCATTGAGTTCTACGTCAAGATTAATTGCCCAGTCAAATGAAGCCAAATGGCGACATTGGTGTGGCCAGCCATGTCAACATATCATATCTCAGCCGCACTGCATCCTCCTCCACCCCTCGATGAACTTAGCCACTGAGCCTCGAGGTTGATGTGTGTAAGATCTCTCGTTGTCTTGACAAGTCGTGCGCGCCCGCTAAAATAGAGACAACGCCCAGCGGCGGCCGTCGATGGGGCGTGATCCATTGGTTTTTGGGGGGCTTGCGTCCATTAAGAAGCTGACTATGTGCGCATATCAAATTCCAAGTAATTCATAATCACATGCCTTTTTGGGATGGTGACGGTAACTGTATTCACAGGACCTTGGTCCGTGCGCGATCAATTTTATATATATAAGGTGCTCACTTGGAAACTAGTTCCCCATCTCTTGTGCTCGGGCATGTACTGTCGCCAGTGAGGTCTTTACCGAGGCACAGTCTTTTGCTGATTGCAAATTACACATCCGAACCCGTCTGTTAGCTTCGGCTTCCAGCAATTTTTGGAACATTCTTTTATTTCAGGCTTTGCGCTTGAAGGTGTAGTTACATAACGGCGCAATATATTTTGTTTTTTCAATCTCATTTAATGAAATCTATTTGTAAGAGGATAAGATGTCCTATAATATTTGAAACTACTTGCATTTACGGGGTAACCGGTAATTAAATTGATTAATTCAGCAACTTCGAATCTACAACAATATTCCATGACTTATATCATGGTGCTGCAGGCATCACTTATTGGTCCAGTTGGGGCTATGCGGCATTGCAATGGAAATTCAGGCCTACCCTGTCAACAATCCAACTTGTCCTTGATCTCAAGGACCAGCTCCTCAAGTGAAGTCGATGATGTTAGGTGAATCGATAATCACCCCCAATGGTTTGTAGCTCGTCAAATGGCTCAGATAGGCCATAGTTACCAGTGGCTTCTCGAATCTAAGTTGGCACGCACATCGACCAGTTAGTAGATGACGTACATGTCAGTTGGCGTTTCTGAGGACTATAAGCCGCGGCACTGAGGAAGCTGTATAGTTAGCATCTATGATCCGAATTCTTGAAAAATCAACGCTGACTGTTTTAAAAACGCAGCAATATTTCTTTCGCCTGACTAAGATTGGGTTGGTACATCGCTGGGTGGCTGAATGCGAGAATGTGCGAGGACCCCGCTGAACGTACGATGGCGAGCGACGTGCGCGTTGCAGGTGAGCATAGTTCTAACTCCTGAGCACGGTCCAAAGTTCTCGAACTTTGATAGTCGACTGTCATGAGCCTCGTGCACATGCATGACCAACACGTGCACGGGCGTACTGACGGATTCCTACTAAAACCAGAAACGACGATCCAGGATGGGCGAGTAGGCGACTCATCCTCGAAGCAGTCGCAGGCTCTTCGATCTCGAAAGCAGGCATGCGCACCAAATTCTTGGCGCACCGGGATAGCTCCATATAGACTTTGGAGCTTGATTGTTAGCAACAGTCAGTCGTCTGTCAGCAACGTTATGATTATTAGTTCACGAGTTCAGCATGGCGTAGTAACGACGTGCTCACGAAAAGACGCGTTTATGCAAATCATTAGGATGTCATCGAGGTAGGCTTGAATGCTCCATGAGTTTAATTTTGATCAAGCTGCGACGTGGCTGATACACTTGCTGCACCAGTACTAGCTAGTGCCAGTGGGAGCTCAGGATAAGACCAATTTCCATTTTGAGAACCAAGGAAAACGGGTATCGTGAAATGACAACACCGACGGAAGCAGTTTAGTCTGCTTCTGCTCTTGTTTCTCTAGGTTTCTCCCTCCCCCGTTCTTTACTCTCTCCATCAAGGCACCCAGCAGGGATCGGCGCTCATATTTTTCTTGCCGCTATCGACAACGTTGTTCTCCAGCAAGCTGCAAGGCTTCAAGCCCGCCGCCACCTGGACGTGTATTCCCTGTGCTACCCACGTTCTGAGTCTTTCCCTGAAGCCTGTCAAGGATAAACTGAATCCGTGCTGTTGACTAGCACATCGACATCATGCCTCTTCCAAGCGGCACGCCACTGTCTCTCCAAGGTCATTCTCGCCCTGGAGACACTGTCCAGACTAAGCCTAAGCACGCTATGATCGTCCGTATGTCAGCTGAGACATTAGAAGCCCTAGAGGACTTGTCTAGCAGCCCTGTGATGAATTTCGAGTTTGGCGATAGTCCAGTCAGTCCAAGTGCTTGCGACTCGGCCACATCTAACACTCAATCTTAGGGTATTTACATCGGGGAAACATTCTTTCCAATGCGTCCTCTGAAGGAGAGTTCTCCGCACGAAATCTATCTCAGGACGTCCTCTGCAGCCAAGCCAAATGCTCCCTTGAAGCTCTATGCCAACGTCATGGGCAAATTCATCGTTGACCGACAACTTGGGGAGAAAGTCACTGATAAAGTACGGCAGCAAACCATTGAGGCGAAGAAGCAACATTCCGAGCGCCAAACCATCATGCTCGATGCACCCCTCATACCTGCAGCAGGCACGAAGAGTCTTAAGCGGAAAACACCAGGTTCTGGAACGGTGGTGAAGAAAGGCGCACAACGCGACACCCTTCGTACTCCTGCTGCATCCACCCCTGTTGCACGCAAAATCTCGCCGATGCCACAGACTGCTTCGTCAAAGGCGAATGCAGATGTTCGCAGGCGTCTTATCCATTTCCTTGCAGTTGAGAATCGCGAAACAGACCTGACGGTATCCAGGGTTTGCGGGCGTGACTGCGATGCCACTGCAAGGGCTAATCTACTTAATATCTTAGAGGAGGTGGGTGTGCATCACTTTGCTTTGATTCTTTCACTCAATCTTGAATGTATAGGTTGCCGAGCAAGCCCCAGCCCGGAGAGGTGACAAGTCTCCACGGAAGTGGGGTCTCAAAAATCGTACATGGCTTGAAGTGCGTCCATACGAATGGGAGATGTACAAACCGTCAGAGCGGACCAACATCGCTCGACAAGGCAGAGTCGTGCTCAGCTCTCTCAGGATACCCGAGTCCGACTCTGTGTGGGATCATTTTCGCTTCCGAAACGTTGCACCTCCTACCGGAGCTGCTCCTCATCCAACCCATGGGGGTAAGACTATCACTGGACCACCTGCGGGTCTTCTCAAACCGAAGCCCGAGCCAAAACGACCTGCTATATCCAAAGATCTGAAGCAGAAAGCGAAGGCAGATTCTTCTCGAAGCAAAGGCGATATACAGATGAAAGACGAAAGTGCGCGGCCAAGGGGTGACATACATATGAAGGACGAATCCGTCAAGCTCCCTAGGGTGGCCGCCATTAAGCGCGAAGAAGCTAGTCCATCACCCAGCAGTAGCACCAGTACTAGCTCGAAGGCGGCGTCCAGACGACTACCTGGCTCTGGATACGTCGCCAAGAAGTCTCCTCAGCCTTCTCCCAGTGTTGAGACGGCATCTCGCGAAGCTGCAGGTCCAGCCGATGCTCGTCCTCAACGACCGCTACCCCGTTTACCTTCCAAACCTGTACCGGTACCCCAACCGCCCCTCCCAAGTCAGGAGAAGACGCCTACCACTTCGATGCCAATGAAGATGACGAAGAAGATGCTTCCGCCCGAGGATTCCGATAGAGAACGGGAGAGACAGAGAGATAAAGATAGACCGCCGAAGGATAGAGTTATCGCTGGCGTGAAGCGGAAGGTCGCCACCCATGATGTAGGAGATGTGCAGGACGGGGTGGGGCTCAAGGTAAACTCGTTCAAGAAGCGCAGAACAGAAGAGGGCCCATCACCTGCTGCATCTTCGTCTTCATTAAAAGGTCGCGACTTGTCTCTTCCAAAGAAGCCGGTCGAGGCCGCATCACCTGTACCACCTCCGCCGAAGAAGATCAAGAAAGAGCCTTCTCCGCTTCCACTTCCACCACCTCGCACCGCCTTACCGACGCAGCCACTGCCCCAAAATTCGGCTTCCAAAACAGATCAACGACCAAAACTCAATGGGGCACCAAAAGCCAGACGAAAGTCACCAATATATACTTCTTCAGATGAAGGAGAGATATCAGAGCCGCCACGGAAGGATCCTCCCACAAATACTGATCGCTCCAAGGGCAAGGAAGGACGTGCCCGCCCTCGAGCGTCATACCCACTGCCCCCTGATCGTAACGGGCTACGTTCGCGATACCAGTCCAAGTACGGACACTACCTGGGCACATATTCCCAAATCGTCGCGCAGAAGCGGAAGATCGAGGCCATCTTAAATGGAGAATCAGAAGCGGAAGGGGAGATCATGGACCCAGAGGAGCTGAAGAAGCTCAGTACCGAGCACAAGAACCAGAAAGAGGAGTTGGAGTTCATCCAGGAGAAGTGGATGAACGGGTCTGTATCGGAATAAAATGGATCATATCGCGATTGTAAACTTCATCAGGACTTAAGGCGGACATGACCTACTCACCAAGACTATCAGTATCTACGCCAAATTTTCTTGTTGTACATCGCTTTCACGTATTATTCGTTCATTGTTTCCATGTTTGACTGTGCTGTCGCAGAATTGCAGCTGTGGAAGCTATGCATGTATACGCTGTATCATACATAGACTAATTACGACTGTTGCCTAATTTTCGGCTTGAATAAGAGCCTGTTCAGATACTCCCTGCAGCCAACATTTGATTATGAATGTCCTCGGCAATGATCAGGTTTGTGATGACATGTGGAAAATCTACTTCACCATCATCCGGAATGATCTCATCCAGATTAACAACTGTAGGAGCAGGGAGTTGTTGAATATATAACATTGTCACCATATTCCTTTCTTTCATTTGTCATCATGGACTCTGTAGTTTACCTTATAATCTCGCTGTATCATGTTGTTTGTACCTCAGCAGTTCTTCCATCAATGCTGAGGTACAGTATTAGTTTCTTTTGTTATAATTTTTTATGCATTATGCATTATGAGCATGTCTACTGTAACTTCAAACCACATTAAGTAAGCTTGCCAAACTGCCAGTTGATGTGGCCAACACATATTACACAATTACTTATCCTATCAATGATCAGTCATGCCCACAACCTGAGCTTCATCCAAACACCTCTGTGTACATACTAGGACCACTATGGTCAAGAGAAAGAGGAGATCTGCCCAAACTGACAAAATGGTTGAAAAAGAATCCCATTGCATCTGGACCCAGGTGGATGAGAGTGCCCTCATCCACCTGTACTTGACTGTGTTATGCATAATCATGGCTTACTGGACACAGGCCATTATGCATGGTTACCTGTAGTCCTTGACATTATGCATAATCCCCTCAACTGTATGTATAGTAGTGTTCTCTGTAATGCATAATGCCCTCAACTGTCATATATGATGCTTCGGATCTTCTCTTTCCATGTTCCTGGCTGCATCCTTCTATGATCACGATCTCAGAGACTTGTCAATCAAAGATTATATATAGCACTACCCCACACATCAGAAAAGGAAGCCTTGCGAATAGATATGTTATCCTACTTGTATTCAGGGCACTGCTACTGCCAGGGGTAAGCTCACTGCAGGAACTGCACACCATTTTCTTAGGCAGTTGTCCCACATTGTGATCTGAAGGGCTGCCTGGTGCTTCGCATATGCTTCAAGGCCTTTTAACTCTGCAACATCCAACCCAAGCCTCCAGCTTGTCTGATCCTTCCACCACACTGCATGCCAGTCGAAGAATGCGCACACATGCCGCATCTCCTCCTGGAGAAGCTCTATCTCTTCTGTCCAATTATGTGTGCATGCCTGAGATTTACACCACTCTACATGTAGCACTGTGTGATAGCATTTTAGCTTGTACCAATCTAATGGACAATTTCTTACCATCAGCAAGAATGGTCTCTCCTTCCCTGTCTCCAGTAGTGATGCCACATGCCTTCTATGATAAAGTTTGATTACCTTCGGATTGGCCTACATGGCCATTAGACATTCCCTGAACATGCTCAGGTTCTAGCTTGAGTAGATCATCTCTCCAGCTATGTTCCTGCAAAATGTTACCAAGGATAACTAGTGCAGTCCAGGCCTGATGGTACCACTCTGCATCTGTCTTGATGCTAAGCTCCATCTTAGTGAGAACTCCCACTGCACATGTATTGGCCTATTGGCCACACAATTGATTGGCTTTGAACTTGTATAAGTGGCTGCACAGTCAGAGGTGTTGATGGAGGTCATCAAGAGCATCATATGCTTGTGCCTGTCACAGCTCCCATTTGTATCTGCACAGATGTTCCTCACAAAACTTGTTTGAAGCCCTTTTGAGCTGGGATGGCAACCACAGTTTGACCTCATAGGGTTTTCTTCCTGTGAGCTTATGGTACTAGCTGTATTGAATGCATGAACATGGACGACTGTAGGCATGTATAATACCTGGACCTTGCACCATTGTTTGATTTTGCATTGTAGCACATTGCTCCATTCTTGCAATTTTGTAAGCTGAAGGTCCATTGAGTGAGGTCCCAAGGCAGCATACTCTCTTTCCAGCTGGCATCTAAAACCATTGAGATAAAGATGCAAGGGACGAAAATATAAACTTACTGCTGGTCCTCTATTTCAATACCCAATGACACAAGAATACTTGGTGATACCTCCATATGCAGTGAGTAGTTGAGGCCATTGAAGAAGAGGAATCTGAACTGTGGGGAAAAGAAGAAAAAAATTAAAATACTACAGCAACTCCTGAATGTGAGCTATGCTCGACCCAAGGACAGCTACTGAGGAAAGGGAAACCTCTCAAGTATGAGGGGAACACTAAGAATGAAGGGGACTTAGACACAAAAGTGCAGAGCATGAGAAGGAATAGATGCAAGGTGTGAAAATGTGGATGCTGCTGCTATGAGGTGAGGACGATATAGAATCACTCCAGATGTGCTGGCTAGTGATAAGATGAGGTAGATGTGAAATGCAAAGTATGCAAACTCAGACTGCGAGTTGCAAGCAGGAAATCAGACTCAAAGTCTCAGTTGACTAGGTATAGGTCATGTGTTGAGGTGTAAAATGATCCCCTCCATGGATATGAACTACTGGTATATATGAAAATAATAAGTGGCTCTAGGCACATGGGGCTGGTGAAGTGAAGCAAGTAAGATAAATATAAATAAGTAATATGTAATAGCAGTGTGGGTAACACAACTCAGCTGAGTGTGCAGCTGATATAAGATATAATGTGTTTTAGGGTGAGGTATGGTGTGCAATAGGCTTGACCCTTAGGGGAAGCAAGGTGAGCAGTATCCACAAGTGCTATCAACTCTGGGCTATGTGCGAGGTGCGAGAACAAGGCACTATAGGCATGTGAACAAGGCAACAGGCATGGGAAATGAGGTGCTATAGGCGTGTGAAGTGTGAGAGAGTAGACAGTATATACAACTTGAATGGACAGGTGAGATTCAGATGCTTAGCTTCATAGTTGAATGGTAGATAGATACTAAAGTGAAGTGGTGGTAAAAAGATAAGGTCCAGTAAAAGTAAAGCGAAAAACCACATATGTCTAAGTAAAAACATATGTAAGTGCACTCCCAGGGCATGGAACCAAATAGGTAGCACTAGGGTGATGTAAGTAAGGGTCCATGTTGAAATAATCATGGTATGATGATAAAATAATTGATAAAAGGGGAAATGTGCACCTGGGAACTTGGTTGGACATGGGAATAGACACTCGGAGGTCAGGTGCCTTAGGGCACTTAGGCATAGGAAAGTGCGTGCGCATCATGCCAGTGTTGCCTATGTCGTGCAAGTGTCACATTGGTCATGCCAGTATCACGTTTGTGTTGCCTTGCATGCACACTGCAAGTAAGTTTGTCATAACTCGTAAAAAGTGCCTTTGTGAGGCTACACAGGATCAAGTCTCTACAGCAGCTCAGTACTGCATGAAGTGTGTAGGACTTTAGGGATATATCAGATAAAAGGAAATAACATGGGAAATGCACCAATAGACCTCTGTGGACATGGATAGGATGTGTGGATGGACAATAAAGGTGATCCTGTGGTTTGTGTGCAATGCACAACCACGCGAGTGCTATAATGCGAAACCTGCGAAACAAAATAGCACGTGCCTGTGCAAGACTTGTCCTGTGGACTAGAGATGGATGGTATAGGGAATATGTGAGAAGCTGGGGGAGAGTGCCTGTAGAGGTGTGAGTCTCTACACTGTGTTACAGGTCTTCTGCTTCCTTCTGCAAGAGATGCAGTCATATCACTGTGAGAGACATAGCTGTGAAAGAATGAGAAACATAAGATCAACATAAAAAGACTAATGCACTTGTAGTTGTAACCTCAAAGGGATTCATCTGTGATCTATCAGCTTCCCAGCCTTCAATAGCCAGCTTCCACCAAGTGACTTCCTCTGGTCATTCTGTGACCAATGTATCATTAAAATTGTTGAAGTCGATGAGGTGCTGATCACATTGAGGTATGGCCACCACAAGCTTTTGGAATAGACTGATGTCTTGATGGCAAAATGTTAGTAAGAGATTCTGATCACATGATGTAGGTTCCACTCATGAAAATTGGTCACTTTCTTCTAGTTAA
Source organism: Suillus sp. MG131 (assembly GCA_003313855.1). Taxonomy (NCBI): domain Eukaryota; kingdom Fungi; phylum Basidiomycota; class Agaricomycetes; order Boletales; family Suillaceae; genus Suillus; species Suillus sp. MG131. The sequence continues at coordinate 34,370 of QLOO01000283.1, read as the reverse complement.
AATCTCTGAAGTGATTGTTGAGGGTGTTGCGGTGTGATCCAGGGCCCATCTCCTGAGTGCTTGTTGCCACAGGGTTAATGTTTGCCCACCTGCATTCCAGTGCCTCCCCATCAGTGCATCCCATCCCTTTGATAAGGTTGTGTGAGTATGTGACTTGGCAGAATGCGACATGTGTGGGAAGATGGAACTTAGGAATGAGGAACATGAATTCTTTGGTACTGCATTCAACATGCATTTGATGTGGGTATGTAGCATATGATCCCATATATTCTTGCTCCATTGACACACAATATCGTAGGACATGTTGAGCATGACTACATCCTTCAAGTATTGCAGGGTAGAGAAAAATAAATAGTCCATATTAATATACCTATAGTACACATTGAGTGGTGCAATGATTAGTAAAGCTCTCACCTATCTCTTGCCCTTCTGGAGATTGCCAATGCCACAAGGACACTTCATGTTGTGGCATGAACAATCAACAGTGCCAGCCCCTGTTACTGCCAAACCATGAGAGTTTTTAGTCTCGGCCAAGTTTACAGTGTTATGGCTTGTGCAACTACTTTCTGTATGACAAGTGGGTGAGCAAGTATGATATAGCTAAGATAGATGGCTGTACCTCTTGTGGCTGCTTTCCAGTGTCATGAAGAAACTTCTTGAATGCCTTCTCTTCGATGAAGTATGCCCAGCCTTTGTTAAGACTGGGGTCAGTCTTGTTGGATGATGCATTTTGCATGCCAGTTGAAAATTAGCATCAATTGCCAGAAATAATGAATATCTCCATCTAGATCATTTTGTGAGCAAACATGCTATGCAGACTAGACCAATACATGACATACCTTTCCTCAAATGGTGTATCTTCCCAGCCATTTGGAAGATTTTTGCCTGGTTGGGGGCAAGCAGGACATAGCACTACACATGCATCATGTTGCATCGCCTCAACCACACCAGGGTCATGGCCCCATACTGAATGTTTGAGTAGGGTGAGGTTTTGCCATTATTAGGAATGAACAAGTCAATTCAAATTGAGAACTTACCTTTGGTGGGTTAATGCCTGTGTTGTTGGTCAAGCATGTGAGTGTTTGCCAATACTCAAAAGTGGAGGCCTTTGATTCAAAAGAAAGAATGTGGAAGTGGTGGAGAAGTCAAAATGTTGCGGTAGTCTTTGGATCCAGTGTAGTTGCTGGGAACCAATGCATGTGAAGGAGTTGCATCATATGAGATTGAGCTGTTTGACACTTGCAGAAGTGAAGTGTAATATTGTGCACTCCATTGATGTTGAGGACCACAAAGTTGTTATGAACCAATGATGGGTTAGAACAATGTTCACTAGGGGGGTGTCCAAGTTGAACTTGCAACCCAAGATCCTGCAGGTTAGTGTCTTCAAAATGTTGGCTGTTCCAGTACTGTGCAAGTCAATCAGCATGAAGTAGTGAGCACTGCTGATTTCCACCTAGCTCAATTCTGTGGGTTGGATTTTCTATATGCCTTTCTACCATGCATGCCTTGCAATAGAGCTCAGTACCAAGACAATCCTCACATCAAAATTCAGGGGCATTCATGCAATCTGCAGAACCTCAACATGCTTCCTGAAGTAAGAAATCACTGTGACCCTCCAGATGGAGGAGTTCTAAAAGAAAATGTTCCTGATCATCCATCCAAGTCAACAATGGGTTATCCTTCAAAACAACATGTCAGTAATTGTATCCAAGATAAATCATCTTCACTCACTCCTAAATGTCAATTCTGATGTGAAACTTTCACTTCAAGTGATGTTTCAGCCAAGTGTTGATTGTAGACATCATCTTTGTTAGAGTCCAGAAGAGCTTCAAAATCAAAGGCGAAAGTATCTGAAGTATGTAAAGCAGATGGTGGTAGGGCCATGTGAGAGCCTCTTGAAGCACCAAAGTACTCTGTCTGAGTTGAGACTTGTGCCGGTCCCTTCAAAGTGTAAGATCAATGTTTGTGAGTTGAGACTTGACTGTTTTCTGGATCCTCAGCTTGAGTAGTGTTTTGCATTCACTGCTGAGATGCCTGATTTTTTGCATTGAGAACATACCAGTCACACATAAGCTTGTCATGCTCATGGTGTTGTTTTCCATGAGGACTACAGCATTGAACAATGAGGATATACAACAACATACCACACAGGGATCACATGTTATGATCTTGGCTAAGTTTGTAATGTGAACCTTATGGGGGCCTTCGCGTATGGGCTTTGCAACCAGTGCCCTCCGTGTACGGTGAAGGTTCATAGCACTTCTCAAGAGGTGGGGCTCTCCTTGAGAAGTATCGGCTGGACTTGTCGGTTCAACCAACAAGTGCAGCGCTTGTGATAGGGCTCAGCTTGGATGCGACGAGCGACCAAGATTACTTATACACAAGGTGAAGCTCGCTAGGCTTCTAGTAGATGGGTCAAGACAAAGGTAGATTAAAGCTAAAGAATACAACAGATGATAGCTAGCTTTTATATGAGTATTAAAGCTGAGCTCAAACCAAATTAGCGGACGAAGGTTGAGTCATAGAACAGAAAAGTAAAGTGCTATAGAATGCGAAGGAACATACAAGTCAGAGGAAATGTTCCATATACCAAAGTAATGGTAATACAAGGCAACGCAGCTGGTGGTCCAAGGGTTGAGTCATAAAAGGAAAGCATAGGGGGATCCAGAGGGCTGGATCGATCTGGTGACTTTGAGGACAGAAGTCACGTGACTTCGAAGACAAAGTCCGGCGATGTTTGAAAGGAGGAAACAGAGTCTGGTGACGACAGGGTGCAAGGGAAAATGAATAGGGGCCTAATAGTGTATGTTCTTGTAACATCACATGATGTTCAACACTAGATGCAAAATACATAGACTACAGTAATCACTTGCCATTAATACTAAGTGCTAATTGCCAATCAAGTGTCCCTTTGGGAAGAGCTTCAAAGTATAAGTCTACACATAAGTCCATCTTCTGGATCATTTGCTCATATGCCTGGATGCAAAACTGTGAGATGCGAGTCACTGAACATACCCCCACTTGTAGTTGCTTGGTATAAGGACCCTCTAAGCTCCCAGCTGACATGGATAAGCCATGTGCTTTCTCCAAGAGTTTGCATACCTCATGAATGTCATCCTTGTATTCTGGCTTCAGTGAATTCCATCCTTGATGGTCAGTAGCACAGACAGCATTCAATCCTTCAGACTCCAATCATTGATACAGATCGGAACCTGGTTCATAACCAGCATTGAACCAGATATCGTCCAGCTGATTAAGTAGTTTGAGTGTCTCCTACAAACAGTGTATATTAAAATTTGACAAATCAACCAAAAATGATTGACTCACATCTGAAGCTCCACCCCAGCAATGCCAGCGAGTGCGGGATTTGACACATTCTTGCTGCCAATTCCTGTTGATTGTGAGTTCAGTAGTGCACACACATGCAAAGAATGAGTCACATTACTAGACTTGCCTGGCATAGTGTTTTTCCTTGAATTTTAAACAAGCTTGATGGGATTGCTCAGTTGTGTTGTACTTGCATTTCCGAGTCATGCAAGGCGTCAGTCAACTGGAATGTGTGAAAAGACATAGGTAAGCTTCTGCATTCAAGTTAGATTTCATATAATGCCTCAGCCACCACTTTGGGACACATTAAATTGTAGTACATAAGTCTCAATACAATAGTTTCAACAGTCTGATTCATATCTTGTGGATAGGTAAAATGAGCTACTGTATCAGAAGTCTCCCAATATCACTATGTCATAGACTTGTGACCCAATAGAACTGATTTTCAATGAAAGCATATTGTACAAGTAAAAACCTCAGGAGCAAACAAAGATCATGACTTTGGGACAGCTGTTAATCCATCTCTCCAAGCTTGAGATTCACAATTCTCTCAATATATATATGTAAAACATGCACTGGAAATATATGTGTCAGTCCTTACAGGAACATCACACAACTACATCACAAAATTTCCTCCCTCTCTCCTGTGCAGCTTCACTTTCTGTTGCAGATGCAATAGCAGTGGAATGTGTCATGCCAGTGACTGGTATAGTGAATATATTAATCAGTAAACTCCAGGGTAGCACTATGAAAATGTACTGGTGGTGTCTGACTTGGAGAGGCCTGTTGTTACAAGAACATATGCTTATCAGGCCCCTTATCATTTTCCTCTATTTCACCGTCTCCAGACTCTATATTCTTATTGCTGCCAGTCATCACCTGACCTTGTCCTTGAAGTCACGTGACTGGTCTTCAAAGTCATCGGATTGGCTCAACCCCTGAGCCTCCCCTATGCCCTATGCTTTTCCCCTATGCCCTTTCCTCTTGGACCTATGGCCACATTGTCTTGTATTACTATTGCTTTGGTTCATGGAACATTCTCTCTACTTCTTGTATGTTCCATTGCTTTCTATAGTACTTTACATTGTTTTCTTGATTCGGTCTTTGTCTGCTAATTTGGTTTGAGCTCAGCTTGAATACTTGTATATAAAGCTAGCTACATCCCTTGTACTTTCCCTAACTTTAATCTACCTTTATCTTGACCCCAATCCTCTAGAAGCCTAGCAAGCTTCACCTTGTGTATAAGTACTCTTGGCTGCTCATCATGCCCAAGCCTAGCCCTATCACAAGCTCTGCTCTAGTTGGTTGAACTGACTAGACCAGACAATCACCACTCAAAGAGAGCCCTGCCTCTCAAGTGGTGCTACAAACTTCCATTGCACATGGAGGGCCCTAGTCTCAGAGCCCATGCGTGGAAGCCCCCTATAAAGTTCCGGTTGTGAACTCTGCCAGTTCATAATAAAAAGATTAAAGTTTCAACTGACCATTCCCCTTATTGAAAGGAATGATGCCCTCCACCTCTTGGAGATGCAGACTTGGTTAGGAGAGAGATCCATGTGAAGACTCCCCAACAGATAAAGAAGATTCACTCTGGGTGCCAGCCCTAGGTGTTACCTGTGATGAGGAAACACTCCCACACAAAGAATGACAGGAGGACAAAAAACACCCCATTGTTTCAAAAGACAAGAAGCTTGATGAAGGCACAGCCTTGACATCGTCAGATGAATTCCCAGAAAAGAAACCACCCAAACAACTCTCTGTGAACTCCAGCTTTAGAATGAGCGACAAAGACAAACCGAAGCCTTCTGAGCTCAAGGCTGGAACACCTTTTGACTTCGATGGAAGTCCAGATTTGGCACAGAGGTGGCTCAATGGAGTCACTTCGTATTTCATGCTCAACCAAGAAATTTACAAGTCTAGCATGCAACAAGTCAGTACTACCCTTGCATACATGAAGGAGGGTACCACCACTACTTGGTCAAACAACTACTATGCACAGATATTCACCAACCCCACTGCTCCTAATTATGGGACATGAGGTGATTTCAAAAAGAATTTCACTCAGGCATTCCTTGCTCCTGACCAGCAAGTCTTGGCCGTGACAAAGTTGGAGACACTAAAGCAAGGCAATGACATTCAAGAGTACATCACCACATTCAAGACTTTAGCAGCTCAAGCATCAATGAAGGAAAGTGTTTCCCTCAACTATTTCTTTGAGCATGGGTTGCACCCCCAGCTGAGGAAGACAATTTGCAGGATGGTTGATGTACCTGACACCATCGAGAAATGGTACTCAGTTGCCACCTGCCTCAATGCCAGCTACTGAAGAGCTAAAGCCATTGGTGACACTCAAAAGAAAGCCCACAAACCTAGTGGCAACTGATTCATCCCAAAACTGCATGTCTCAAGATGAGACTCAAATGCAATGGACATTGATAGAACCCTCACTCTGAAAGAGTGAGTGACCCTAGTGAAGGAAGGGCACTGCTTTGAGTGTGGACAGATGGGACATCGCTCAAATAATCACAAGTTCCACCCAAAGCTTTGCTGAGGAGAGTCTGATGAAGGAAAGAAAGGAAAGAAACTGGTAAGAGATGGTTATAGCCACTCTGACAATGAGGAAGCTGATGAAAGTAAGGACAAAGACATGGATGTCAACCTTGCCTCGGTTCTGAAGAAACTGAAGATTGGAAGGACCCTGACCCAGAAGAACAAATCCAGAAAGAAGATATCTGGAGGAGGAGACTGCATGTCTCAGAAGGATTTTCGAAGCAGAGAACTGCAGCAACATTGGTGTCTCCTAAATATGCTCTGTACACTAAGTGTGTTGGTAGATTGAATGAATTGTGTTCCAGTCACACTCTTTTCTATTAAGAGTACAAAAACCATTGCATCCACTGCAGTCATTGATTTGGGAGCTGGAGCATTGTTCATTGATGCTGGACTCTGTCAAAGGAATCACATCATGCTCCATGACCTCTCTAAACCATTCCATATCACAACTATGGGTGGAAGTCACTCAAAGGCTGGACAAGTACGGAAGTATTGCACACTGTTTATCAGACTTGATAAGCATGTGATGTATGGAAAGTTCAATGTCACTCAGCTTGGTCCAAATGATGATATACTCTTTGGCAAGCCATGGCTATCTGCCATGAACCCAGACATTAACTGGGTGAATAACACAATTTCCCTCTCTGTGACCCTGAAATCGCATGAGAACAAGAGGATAATCAACAAACTCTATAAGGAGGAAGGGGTGGCTCCCTATGTGTTTCACAGAATGAAGCTGATGATTGAGGAAGAAGAGGAACAGCCATTCACTCTCCTCAAAGCTCTCACTCCAGGGACTGAGTATGTTCTGGAGGAGATCAAGAAGAAGAAGAAGAAGAAGAAGAAGAAGAAGAAGAAGAAGAAGAAGAAGAAGAAGAAGAAGAAGGCTAAGAAAACCAAAAAAACCAAAAAGGTTATGGAACTGGAGGAACTGACCCCGGTTATTGTCAAACCCAATTTTGATACCCTACAAGATGTATGGGTGAACAAAGTGCAGATCGCACCAAAGGTTAAGGATATCACCTCCTACCCTCTCAAAGACAATGAAGTTTTGATCAAATACTCTCAGAACGCAACTGAAGTCTGCCTGATCAAGAATCTGTCCCTTGATACACCACTGATACATGATGGGATATCAAAGAAAGAAATGATGAAGAAGATGCTGTACCCCCTCAGGAATGTATGGCTAATACAGATGGCCCAGAAAGCTGAAGAAGAAATGAAGAATGACCTCCAGAAGATAAGCAATAAGGCTTAAGAATTTGCACAAGAGACAAAGGAGAAGAGTTTTGAGGAACTCATACTGGAATACCTCCACAACTTCACCAATGTGTTCACCAAAGATGGACTGAGCAAACTGCCACCATCTTGCCTGGGTGTTGACCACAGAATTGACATGAAGGAGGGATTTATACCAAAATCCTCGCATGCCTATCCACTCTCCCCAAAGGAAACTGAAGCAGTTAAGGTTTTCCTCAATGAACATGTGAAGAAGGACTTCATACAGCCATTGAAATCCTCTGAAGCATCAGGATTCTTTTTTGTAGGAAAGAAAGATGGTTCACTATGCCCCTGCCAGGACTACCAATACATCAATGAATGGATGGTCAAGAACACATCCCCTGCCTCTCATACCCCCTCTTATCACAAAACTCAGAGATGCCAAGTACTTCACGAAAGTGGATGTACACTCTGGGTATAACAACATCTTGATACACCCTGATGACAGATGGAAGGCAGCGTTCTCAACATCATTTGGGCTATTCAAACCCAAAGTGATGTTCTTTGGTCTACGCAACTCACCAGCAATGTTCCAGGCATACATGAACAAGACCTTTGATAAAGAGATCAACAAAGGATGGCTCATCATGTACATGGATGACATCCTAATCTTCTCAAAAATGCTTGAAGAAAATCAGAAGAGGACGTATGCTGTCCTCCAGAAACTGAGAGAGGAATTGCTATTCCTTAAACCTGAAAAGTACACATTTGATGCACAGGAAGTCAAATACCTTGGCATGATCATCAGACCCAGACAAGTCGCAATGGACCTTGCCAAGCTTAAGGGCATTAGCAACTGGCAGACCCCAACATCTGTCAAAGATGTCAGATCATTCCTCAGTTTTTGCAATTTCTACCAGCACTTTATCTCTCATTATTCAGATACCACACAACCCCTCTTAGACTTCACAAAGAAGGATGCCTCCTTCTCATGGAATGACTCCTGCAAGGTGGCATTCCAGAAGTTGAAGGAATGCTTCACCTCAGAACCAGTTCTTCAGAACCCAGACCTGGCAAAGCAGTTTGCTTTGGCCACTGATGTGTCCCTGCATGTGATGGGAGCAGTGCTCCTGCAGATGGACAAGAATGGGGCTTATCACCCTTGTGGGTACTTATCACAATCCCTGAACCCCACAGAACACAATTACCAGATCTATGACCACAAATTACTTACCATTATTCATGCATTAAAGGAATGGCACCATTTCCTGGAAGGAAACCCACACCTGGTCATTATCTTCACAGACCATAAAAACCTCCTGTACTTCCGGTCAGCTCAGAAACTCACCTGCTGCCAAGCTCATTGGAAACTGACACTGTGCAACTTTGACCTCACCTTCCACCATGTCCCTGGTTTGAAGCTTGCAGCCCCTGATGCCCTATCCCACTGACCTGACCACATCTATGCAGACAATGATAATGAAGATCTTGTCTTGCTCCCTGACTCCCTTTTCACAAAGATGATTGACACAAAGCTAGTATCAGTGTTTGAACAGCTCTCTGCCAAACCCAAAGATCATATGATCCGAACCACACTAGATGCCTTGAACGGCATATGCACTCCCCTGATGAAGTCTGTGCTGGCAGACTGGAAGTTTATGAATGGTGTACTATTTTATAAGGACTGCACTTATGTCCCAGGGGACTTGCACAAGCAAATCCTTGAACTACACCACAATCGCCCAACTGCCAGACACCCCGGTTGTTCCATAACTGAATGGAACATGAAGAAGTCTTATTGGTGGCCTGGAATGGGCACCTTTATTCAAAAATACATTGATGGCTGTGCTCTATGCCAGCAGATAAAGGTTAACACCCACTCCATGACACTGCTGCTCATGCCTATTCCCTCTAGTGCGATGTGCCCTTTTTCCCAGATCTCCATGGACCTAATCACTGACTTGCCCATGTTGGACAGTTTTGATTCTATCATGGTTGTGGTAGACTATGGTCTTATGAAGGGGGTAATTCTATTGCCCTGTCAGAAAACTATTACTATGGCTGGGGTGGCTGAACTATTTTTCAAGAACGTATTCCAGAGATTTGGTCTTTATGACAAGATCATCTCAGACAGAGGCCCACAATTTGCCTCAAAACTTGCAGTAGAATTGGGCAGACTCCTCAGTTATGAAGTTGCCCTTTTGACCGCCTATCACCCTCAGATGGATGGGCAGACTGAATGCATGAATCAGAAGCTTGAGACATACCTCCAAATTTATTGCAGAACAAACTCCATGGAGTGGGCTGAACACCTGAACATGGCTGAATTTGTCCACAACTCAAGGAAGCACAGTGCATGGGATGCATCTCCATTCTTCCTGATGATGGGCTATGAACCATGTAGAATACCCCCTGCATTCCCTGAGTCAACACTCCCAGTGGCTGAAGACTGAGTGGAGTATTTGAAGAAGATTAGAGAAGAAGCCCTCGCATGCCATAGCCTAGCACAGCAGAGGATATCCAAATAAACCCATGGCCAGAAGTACCAACCATGGAAGAAAGGAGACAAAGTGTGGCTTTTGGCAGCCCACTTAATCACTGGATTATCATTGAAGAAACTCGCTCTGAAGTAATATGGACCATTTGAAGTTTCCAAGGTCCTATCACCAATCACCTTCAAACTGAAGTTGCCAGCAACTTGGAAGGTTCACCCTATGTTTCACACATTGGAACTTTCCTCCTATCAGGAGACTGAAGTGCATGGTCCAAATTTCTTGGAACCACCCCCTGACCTGATTGATGGTGAGGAGCACTACAAAATAGAGTAGATCCTCTGACACAAGGGAACCAGCTCAAGATGCCAATATCTGGTGACTTGAGTAGGATATAACTTGACAGAAAGGACTTGGCTGCCTGAATCAGAATTCAGATCCACAGTGGAGATGCTCAAGGAGTATAAAAAGAGGTTGAAAGTGCATAGAGGATCCCCATCATCTTGATCCTCAACCACCACCCTGGCACCTGAAAATGTCCTCTTCCTCCTCTGCAGTCTCATCCTCCTCATCCTTGTCATCATCCGCATACATGTTCAGAGTTCCTTTTGCCCATCCTGCCTATAACCTCACAAACCAGTACACCTACTGGGAAGCCATCATCCTTGACCTTCAGTATGCCAAATGTCTTGATGCATACATCTTCTGAACCAAGGATACTGCCTTGGCCTGCCTAGTTGAGATCTTCTGACAGTCAGATGTGCTGACTTTCTCTGCCCTTGATCTCCAACAGATTGAAGGAGAATTCAGTGCCTTTCTGGCATGATACCTGATGATGCACATCAAACAACACACCCTTGAGTTGCTCAAAATGCGACACTTTGAAGAAGCCATTGTGGCTATTGATGAGGAGCATGTGTGGAATACTCCACCCAACTCCAAACTGGAAGTTGTTGAGTGAGGTGTTGTTGAACACAGCTCCACTCCATTTATCCCTTACTTCCCTTCACCCTCAGTCAAAGAGAACTGTGGGGACACCCCCTACATTGCTGACATAGTTGACCAGGTTGAACAGATTGCTTTAGATCACACCATCGCTGTTGCCTTACAAGAAGAAGAAAGGATGACATTGATCTCCTTCCCATTGGATGAGAAGAGCATGATATCCATGCCTTGGAATGTGACATCGAGGCTTTGGAGCAGGGCAATTCCCCCATTGACCCAAAAGTCACTATCGCATCCCAATGGGAGCTTGAACTTATGCACCCATACTCTCCTTTGGATGATCAATACATCCCCTATTTCCCTACAGATAGCTTCACATTAGTTGAAGCATGACCACCACTGGAGTGGGGTAACTCCCCCAGTGATGATCTCTATGTCCCTGACCCAGACTGTGTTCCCACTTCACAGATCCTGGACAAACCACTTAAGAGTTCATCTCCCACTCCTACTTCTATTCCTCCACCACCACCTATGAAGCAAACTACTTGCAGTAAAGGAAAGCACTGCCACTCCTTACCTGCTCAGATTCTTTCTGTCAGACTCCCTCTATCTGCCATCCACAAGAAGCAATTCCATGAGGATCAGACCATTGATGTACCAGCATCCATTGCTTTAGCACAATATGAAGCCAGACAAACCACTCAAGAATATCGTACCTCTCATTTCATCTGCTATGTTTGCAAAGGTTTGCACAAACAGATCCACTGCAATCGCTACTTCTGCAGGATCTGTGGTAAGTTTGCTCCCTGCCACCTCACCGCCTTCTGTCCCAACCTCAAGGGACGTTGAATCCTCCAGAAGACTATGTCTGACCCAAATTTCTATGACCAACTTCATAAGTTGGAAGCTGCTTATGACCAAGCAGCTGCTGTCAAGGAGCAAGAGTGCAAGCTAAATGCTATAGAGGCTGCTGAATGGCTTGCTGATATTGACATTGATCCTTGCTATTATCATAACATGGATGACTGAACTCATTGATTTCAGCCTTAGAAATGGGGGTAATGTTACAAGAACATACACTTGTCAGGCCCCTTATCATTTTCCTCTATTTCACCATCTCTGGACTCTATATTCTAATTGTTGCCAGTCGTCACCAGACCTTGTCCTTGAAGTCATGTGACTGGTCTTCAAAGTCATCAGATCAGCTCAACCTCTGAGCCTCTTCTATGCCCTATGCTTTTCCCTTTTGCCCTTTCCTCCTGGACCTGCAGCTGCTGTCATGCATGATATGCAACTCATACCATACTACTCATATAAGAGAGAGTGATTAGGAAGTTACCTCTCTATTTTCCCTTGATTTGTTGTATTGTATTTCTCTCTCTGATTGTCAGTTTGATTTTAGCCTTGTATTTGTAGTGATCATGTGACCTTCTGTTTGTTTCTGATTGTTTGTTTTCATTTGGGCTTTCAGCCACACTTCTTGTTTACTTTCTTTGTTCAATATTTCAGCCATCAGATTATGTCAGCACATCATGTGACTGTAAAATTTCATGGTTTGTAATTGTGTTTATTTAGCCATGCTTGGTCATTATTTGGCACAATGACTCAGAAAGGCAATATGACTCATATTGAGTCATACTGACTCATGCTTGGCAGATGATTTACCACTATTTGAAATAGTGAGTCATGCTTTGTAAGATTTTCTATATTTACATAATGTAAATTAGTCAAAGCTGATTCATCACACTCATTTGGATGATTTGTAAGCCACAATCTTACCAATACAGCTGATAAAATCATGCTTAGTAAGGGAATTCAAAAAGATATAAAAGGACCTTATTTTTCCCCACTATAATATAACTTCCCACTTTGATCTCATCTCTCAAAAAAGTGTGAGATTACATAAGATCCTAAAGTGCAGGCCAAGTAGTGCCTTGAAGTAAGCTTATATAAGATATCATTGTCTTTCAGAATATTCTATTTATAGTTATACACTGCCTTATAGGGGATTGACTGTATAACCATTGTATTTTGATCATTAAAGTCATACTTGTCACCATCCTTATGTTAGTTCATTAAAGGGATCTGTTGACATCAAGGGTAGACTTTCATTATTAAGACATATAGTTATACGCAACCTTACAGGGATGGTCTGTATAACTATTGTATTATTGCTAACAGTTGTATTCTGTGTCAATACAACTATTGTATTTATCTTAGGAACACATCATTCATATTACTAACTGTTGTATAACTGCATCATATACAACATATTTGATATGTTGTATATGATGCAGTTATACAACAGTTAAACAGCTCTCAGTCTAGCTACACATACATCACCTTTCACTGCAGGCATATTCCCATTTTCTCCAAAAAGCATCCAAAAAAATTGATTGAGAAGATAGAAATTTTCTCTCACATTGCCTGTCAAAAGATTGAAAAAAATTAATTCATGTGTTAAAGATTTTTTGTACATGGGACATGATACAAAAATTGGACATGTTCCTTCAAGGATAATACTAGATTTTCCATCTATTTTCTTTTAAACAACAGCTTACAATGAGGTTAAATTTCTTGTCTGTGTTTTCAAATATATACAAAACATTTGAAAAACATAGTATATTTGGACAAAAATTTAACATTCTTGTAAGCTGCTATTTAAAAGACAATAGATGGAAAATCCAGTATTATCCTTGAAGGAACATGTCTAATTTTTGTATCATGTTCCATGCACAGAAAATCTTTAACACATGAATTAATTTTTTTTAATGTTTTGACAGGCAACATGAGAGGAAATTTCTATCTTCTCAATCAATGTTTTTTTGATGTTTGTTGGAAAAAAATGGGAAAATGCCTGCAGTGTTTGACTCTCTCTTTCAATGGAAATTGAGACACAGACTTCAGGAGAACATGACAAAGTTGAAACAGACTTTCATAGATTGAAACATGACCTACTAGGGTGAAACATACCTACAGAATTATCCAGAACACAGAAAACTTTCCCATGACAATCATATACTATTTAGTGCTGTTGACTAAGACAAGAAGAGGACAACAAACTAAATCCTCCCAAGAACTCAACACATTATCTACCACAAAATAGAAAGTCATAGACTGTGTACTTAAGGACTGGCAAGAAGTCTTCTGTGTATAATAGTGTTGTCATTATACACACCATCATATAAGACCCTTACATAGTAGGACATCACTGGAGCCCACTGCGAGGGAGGCTTCTTCTTGTTATCAAGAGCACCTTTGTGCCAAACTGTTTAAATAAGTTCAACTTGAACTTAATCATATAAAATTGTATTCAAAAAGTCACTGAAGACTTAACACATCATATTAAAACACCCCACATATTATTGAACTCACATTATCAATTGACATAACAAAACAAAAATTCTTGCCATGTATAACAGTCAAATATGACTAGCCAATCTGTATTAATGTTACCCAATCCTGGAACTAAGGCAGCACCTGCCAAATTCAAGGGGGGATTTTCAGAAGTCAAGGACTTTCTGAAACACTATGAAAAACTGTGTGATTATCACAATGTATCCTCTGATGAGGAGAAGTGTGAGTCTATTACTCAGTACATGTCTAGACATGTTTCCAAATTTGTAGAAGGACTACCCAGCTTTAGGACTAATTCCTGAAGCAAACTCAAGGCTGACATTCTGAAGTATTATGATGCAGACCTTGACACAAAGCACCATAGGTGCAAAGATTTATTGTCCTATGTTAGGACCACATAAGGAAAGAAAATCCCTACACTTACAGCTTGGAAAAGTATGTGAGGGGATTTATTCATATTGGACAAGCCAAGAAATTAACTAGTGAAGAATATGCAAGTTACTTCTGGGAGGGAATTTATAAGAAACTCCATATCAAAATTGAGACATGCCTCATGGCTAAGGATTCAGACAGGGATCTATCTGAAGCCTTCCCAGTAGACTGAGTTATTGCAATTGTTGAGAAATTGCTACACTGTGATCAGTTTGATGCAGATATCTTACTTTCTGAAGTTGAGACTGAGTCTGAGTCTAGTGAATCTGAAACCAAGTTTTTTTGTAAGAAGAGGAAGGCACAAGAGCCTAAAGATAAGAAAGAAGTTAAGAAATTGCTAAAGACAGCAAAAGGTAATGTCAAGGAAGCCAAGACCAAGACTTCCTCAAAAGACAAGAAACCTGGCATAATGTTCCCAGAACCTATGGATGAAATGGAAGGACTCATCAAGAGATTGAACTCAATTTCACTTGATGACCCTGACTATGCCTTGTATTATTATAGGGCCACCCAAATTGACCCTTCTGTCAAAGAAATGATAGCAGCCCCAATTATGAAAAGAGGTAATACTACCAATGTTCAGAATGGGCAGAATAATACTAGGCAAAATGATAACAGAAACACAAATTATAAAGGACCAGCTCCAGGAACCAGGTTCTATAACCCACTGAACATGCCTTTCAATGAATACACTTGCTTTGGGTGTGGTGAGAAAGGACATGGAATTCCTATGTGTCCACAAGTCAATAAGCTAATTTCTGATGGGAAAATACAGCATTCACCTTGTGGTCAGATAGTTAGACCAGATGGAAAGGCTGTAAGATGTTTACCTGAAGAATCAGTATTGGAAGTGCTAAAGCAAGAGGATAAAGTGCCAGTAACCCATTTCATTAAGGTGAATAATGGAGACATGGATTCCTATAATGCAAATAAGGATAACAAATTGAAAAGGGCCAGATCTGCATATATCAAAGATTATGTAAGTTCTGATAGTATTAATAATGACTTGGATGATTCAATCAACCAGCATGAGTATCTGAATCAGAAGAAACTGATTCAGAAGATGAAGCATATGCATTCCCAGTTGAAAGGGTCACTTGAAACTCCACTCAAGGAAGACATGAGAGATTCAAGGAGGTATTCCCTCCTGGTCAAAGTAAGAATTTAAGGAAATCAAATGAAAAGGATAAGGGTAAAGATAAGGTACAAACTACTCCAGCTAAGAAAGCTGAAACTCAGACCAAGCCTAAGTCCACACAACCCACTCTGGTTACTAAGACTAAGCCCATTAACAAGAAAGAAGTTGAGTGAAGTCAAGAGAAGGGATGAGATAGTGATGATATAGTCATGGATGATGTGGATGACAGAAAGGTTACTGAGAAATGCATGAATCATAATGATTCACCATTCAAACCTACATTGAACTCTGATTGTAAGACTACAACAACATGTCAGTGAGTATCTGAACTCGTGACTAGAGTTAAACCTGAGAAAATACTTGAATCTGTACTGAAGACCCCTATCTGACTTGAGGTAGGAGAGCTTCTTGGAACCTCTTGAGAGCTTAGTGGAATTCTCACAAATGCTATTAAACCAAAACCCTTATCTAATGACTCAAAGATAGAAGCACATTCAGTTTGGACAAAGACTCAAGGGCTATTAATTAAAATAGCTATGCTTTGTGACAGTCAAGCAATTAATGCTATAATTGACACAGGTTCCCAGCTCAATATTGTAAATAAGCATGTCTGGAAGACTATTATTAATAGGCCTATTGACATTGCCAAGTCAGTATCTATGAATGATACTAACAGAGACAAAGGTAAACTTCATAGATTGGTACAAAATGTTCCACTAGACTGGAGGAGTTAGTACTCATGCAAATTTATTTGTTGGTGATCACATGCCAGTTAGTCTATTATTAGGTCAACCATGACAGAGGAAACTATGTCTCCATTGACAAAAGAAAGGATGGAACATGGTTATTATTCAAAAATCCACTTAATTTAGAAGTTTGGTATGAACTTCTATGCACTCCTGATGGAAATGATCCTAATTGGGACTTTGAACCATCCACTTGGATCAGTAATATTGGCAAAACTGCAATGTTTTGTGAGATTAATGAGAAATTACTGGATTTGAAATTTAGTGTAGAAATTTCCAAAACCTTAAATCATGTGATCAATCAGTATCACAGCCAGCTCCAAGCTGATCAATTAATTCAATCAAATTTTGTTAGCGAAAATCTAAACAAGTCTAATGAAATTGAAATAAAAGAATACACAAATTGTATAAAAGAAGTGCCTGAAGTCTTGTTACTTGAGGGTCTTATATAGAATGTGTATATAGTGACAGCACAGCTATACAGGATAAGACTTCTTGCCAGTCCTCAAGTCTACGGTCAATGGATTTTCTACTTCTTGGAAGATAATGTGGTGAGTTCTTTGGGAGGAATTACCTTCTCTTTGAATCTTCAGAGTTCAAGTATATGGAAAATGGATTTGCTGGCTAATGAATGGTTAGGTATGTTTCACCCTAGTAGGTTGTGTTTTAACCTATGAAAGTCTGTTTCAACTTTGTCAAGTCTCCCTTACCAAAAAAGAGAGAGTTTAAATAATACATGTAAAGCTAGATAGGAAGCTGTTCAAAGCATTGTATAGTCTACCCTTCATTTGGTAGTATACAATTTGAGAATAATTAAAGAGCGAGCTTGTTGTATAGAACACTGATATACAACCTCAGAAGCTATGTAATATGACTCTTACTTCAAGGCAGATATGGCCTGCACTTTAAATCTTATGTAATGTTACACTCTTGGGAGAAGATGGTTTAAAGTGGGAAGTCTGATTACTCAGGGTGCAAAATGGGCTCCTTTTATACCTTTTTGAAGGCCAGATTACTAAGCATGAATTTCCACATGGATTGGTAAAAATGTGCTTACAAACCAGTGTTGAGTCAGCTTGTTTACTAATTTATAAGGTAGTCTTACAAATAATGATGAGTAATTGGCATGAGTCATCACTTTGGATTGGTAAGATTGTGCTTACTAACCAAGTCATTTGGTGTGTTGAGTCATCCTGATTACTAAAGTCCTAAAAATACAGTGACAAGTCTTACAAGGCATGACAAATCATATTGAGTCAAGTAAAATCTTGTTACAAAGCATTATTAAGCATGACAAATCATGTTGATTCAGCTTGAATAATCTTACAAACCAGAATGTTTCCCAGTCACATGGTGTGCTGACAAATCATACCTGGTGGCTGAAAGTTGAATAAACAGAAACAAACAGAACTGTGGCTGAAACAAAGCCTTACAAATCAGATTATTTTCCAGTCACATGACATGCTGACAAACATGCTCAAAAGACAGAAGTGAAAAATCTGGTGGCTGAGTAAGCCTAGAAATACATGAAAGGAAATAGAAGGTCCCAGAATCAAATAGAAGTACATAGAGATAAATTCAGTCTGAGAAAATGAAACTAACAGTCTGAGCTGATGAGTCAAGGAAAAATGGTAGAGTAACTTTGTGATAGGGTGCAGTACAGTCAAATATACCTTCCTTATCACATCTTATATGTATATGTTATGGTATGAACTGCATACTATACATGACATCCACCCCACATGGAAAATCACAACTGTCCTCAGTTGAGGTGTTAGTCATATAGCTTATCTGTTTTGTCTCCATCTATTCTCTGGATCTGCAAGGTGAAAATATTCCTCTAGGATCCTGAAAAATTTGAAGTATACTGCACAAGTTGGACATAGTTGTAATAACACTTCCTGGTAATGTCTGTCCCAGCAGTGTAGCATTTGGCGATAATAAATATGAATATCCTGAAAGACGAAACCCTCATGGAGTTGATTACAATCCTCCAGAAGAATGTGAAATGTGGTGTTGCAAACTGGATTGATGTAGATGGCCTTTACTGTTCATATTTATGATTTAAATGTGTGCTGTTACTCATCCTGAGAGAGGGAAGAGGAATCAGAATCAGAGGCAGAGGATGATAGATTTTCCTCAGAGTGCTGAGCATCAACAAGAGTATCAGAAATTTTCTGCAAGGTAGGATCACTGCAGCTTATATATGGAATGAGTCTAAAGGCAGCTACACCATGTCTAGACAAAGTTCCATTCATTTCTTTTAATATATATGATCCTCCTCTGGTTTGTCTCTTGACAACAAAGGGTCCTAAATATTGTGGTTTAGTCTTCCAATTTAATTCTTTTTCAATCTGGGTATTGTGGACTAAGACAAGATCACCAGGATGAAATGATTTCTTATGCATCCTAAGGTGATATTTCTGTTCAAACTGAAGCTTGGAGCTAAATCTTGCCTTTTTTAAGGTCTTTGCTGCATGTCTCAAGTCTTTAGGTCTTCTTTCAATTTGGTGTATTTGTAATGTGAGGAAATCAATGGGATTCATATTCTCATGAAATCCCTCAACAAGGAATGTGGCTTCAGTAAGGTCAAAAGGTAGAATGAGATGTACTCCATGTAGGAGGTAGAATGGTGAAAATCCAGTTGCATGGCTAGTAGTAATGTTTTCAGCAAAGAGTGCCTGAGGAACTTTCTCAGGCTAACATGAGATATGCTTCTTACAACTTTTGACTATTGCTTCTCATATATTAAAATGTCCATGTTCAACTACCCCATTAGCTTGTGAATTGTAGGGTGAGATTTGAATCTGTGGAATGTCCACTTGCAGTAATAGCTGCTGAAATGCTCCCTTAACTTCAGAGCCATTATTGGTAACAATTTGGCCTATGGCACCATATCAACAATACAAGTCTTCCCAGAAGAACTTGGCCATAGCCTTATCAGATGTGGTACATAATGCTCTCCCTTCTACATATTGTGAGAGATCATCTCAAGCTAACACTAGATGCTTCATACCATTTCCAGTAGGCATCTTGAGTATGTCAATATAGATCTTTGTGAAAATAGTTGCTGGAGTAGAAATTGTAATGGGAATGTGCATTCATTTTGTGGTTTGAATTTGGCAGTCATGGCAAGACTGCACATGATGCTTAACATCAGTGTACATGTGAGGCCAGAAAAATCTGTAGCATATAGTTTCAAAGGTAGACTGTACTCCTTTGTGGCCTAAGTCTTCATGTGCACTATATTACAAGAACATACGCTTGTCAGGCCCCTTATCATTTTCCTTTACTTCACCATCTCCGGACTCTATATTCTTATTGTTGCCAGTCATCGCCAGACTATGTCCTTGAAGTCACATGACCAGTCTTCAAAGTCATCGGATTGGCTCAACCCCTGAGCCTCCCCTATGCCCTATGCTTTTCCCTTTGCCCTGCCCTTCAGACCTATGGCTGTGTTGCCTTGTATTACCATTGCTTTGGTTCACAGAACATTCTCACTACTTTCTAGTATGTTCCTTCACATTCTATACTACTTTACATTGTTCTCTTGATTTGGTCTTTGTCCGCTAATTCGGTTCAAGCTCAGCTTGAATACTCATATATAAAGCTAGCTACCATCTGTTATATTTCCCTAACTTTAATCTACCTTTATCTTGACCCCAATCCTCTAGAAGCCTAGCCCTATCACAAGCCTTATGTAGTAAGCCTACTATCATAAGCAATTACCACTCAAGGAGAGCCCCACCTCTCGAGTGGTGCTACAAACTTCTGTCATACACAGAGGCCACTGGTTGCAGAGGCCATATGCAGAAGCCCCTATAAGGTTCTGGTTGCAAACTCTGCCAGTTCATAACATCTCCCATAGGTAGAGAACCATATTGTGCTGAGCATCTTTTCTCTTCATTATCAATTTGCAAGAGGATGATTCCTACAGCTATAGAGCTGGGATCCACTGAAAGGTAAACTGAATTTGAAGAGGTATAGTTAATACTTCTCATAGTGGTGAAGGTACAACTATTCAGATGGTGAGTCTGAATATAGTTGGGTCTGACTGCCTAGCTGCTATGTCTCAGTAGACAATGTTCAACCCTAAAGGGTTTCTGGTCCAGGCTTGAGGCTCAGAGAGAGAGGAAAACACTAATCACAACTTGGGACTCATACTGGTAGCTGGTGAAGAATTGCATGATTATGTAAGCACCAAAAGTGCGATTTTGGTGTGAACATAAAAGTAAGGTAAAACAGACTCTACAAGCCTAGTCAGGAATAAGTCTCTACAGTGGATGCTGAACATATACACTCTTTCATAGTTTCAAAAGCTTCATTTTGTTTCTCCCCCCAAATAAGAGGGGCATCTTTCTTCCACAGTTAGGTGATAGGTTTTGCCAACTGGGAGAATCCTAGTATCCAAATATGAACTGTTCCACAAAGGCCCATAAATTCTTGGGCTTCCTTAACTGTGGAAGGGATTGGCCAGTTTTGAATCTTAGACACTTTTTCTCTATCAGGTAGTCTTCCTTCAGGTGTACATCTTTGTCCAACTATAAGGACATCTGGAAGACACAGCTAAATTTTAGTAGTGGAGAATGTTGCACCTACATCTTTAATACAGTGCATGACTCAGTGAACATCATTAGCATGTTCCCAAATAAATTGTCTAATCCCTGGATTTTCTTTTAAGACCTCAGGATTACCTTCTTTGTCAGGATAGATAGTCTTTGGTCCTTTGACTAGTAGATCATCTATAAAAACATTAGCAATGTGTGGGATTTCATCCTGCAGTACAAAGCTAGTACATTTCTGAAATTCTGCAGGAGCATTTGTATAGCCCATTGGTAAGGTTGTTAATTGTAGCAATCCTAATGGTGTTAGGAAGGCTGTCAAGTCACAGCTATCTGGGTGCATTTTTTATGCATCAAATCCCCAGAATAAATACAGTATAACACTGAGCTCCAGCAAATGACTCTACAAAGTCATCTACTATCGGAATAAGGCCAGCATCTCAAATAGAAATTTTGCTAAGCAGTTGTAAGTCATGGACTAGCCTTACTTTCCCATTTTTCTTGAGTACACAGAACCATTGAGAGCAATAAGCAGATTGGCTTGATTCATATACTCCAGTGATAATTTTAGACTTAAGTAGTTCAATAACTTTTTGATGTATCCTAGGAGGAATAGGAATGTCCTTGTATTCCTAGGGGACATGGGGCACAGTGGAAATAACATACGGAGCGAAACATGATTCTTTAAGGGTTCCCCTATGAGTTTCTTAAAAGGCTAGGGTCTCTTAGTTTAAATTCATAATATGCTGAAAAAGCTTGACTTCTTCAGATAAGAGAAATCCCTGTGAATTTATATTAAGGCTAGTCATATGTTCATGAGTTAGATGGCCATTAAGAATAAATTCAGGAGGATATGGAGTTAATGGGATTAAATTTTGAAGTGGGTTATGAGGAAAATGGTGTTCTACTCTTGCTTCTTGGGGAAAAGTTCAAGAAGCAGGCTTGATGTTCTTATCAACCCTCTTGTACATAGTAAGTACTGGATGATCCCCAGGGTAGCTGGTGGAGTCACAGGAAATTATAGTGTCAGACTCAGTATCAAACTCTTGGTCTGAATCACTTGAAGCAAAATCTTCACCTGTATTGGTGAATATAGCTTGATTTTGAATGGTAGATTTGGTAGTAACTCTCTCAAAACATTCAGCTATAGACTCATTTTCAAGTAGATCTGAAGGATACACTAGTATTTCCTTACTTGAATTTTGCTCTATAGGTTTTGAGGTAGTTAGACTAAAAATAAGATTTTGATGTTGTTGAGACTTAGAATTTTCAGACAAGTTTACAGACCACAAAAGAATCAAATTACAGAACTGGTAACTCATATCTAATGCTATTACTTCTTGACTTTTTTCACCTATACTTTGTAACATACACACCAAACACAGAAGCCTGCATTGTAGTTTTTGCATATAAGCAAATATGCTAGAGACAATAACAAACAAAAGCAAACATGTGGGGCAGAACTCAACAGAAGAGTACCACTATCAGAATTCATGAACAAACCTGGTGAACCATCGACATTTGAGACATCACCTGTCCATTCCTACCACCAAACACCAGCACCTGTCATGGTCTCTCAGATGTACATCCAAAGACTTGTTTCAGACTGTTGGGAAGCAGAGATCAAGCATTGTGAGGCAGAGATCAAGTGCTGTGAAGAAGCCCAAAAGGTGCACTTGTTAGAAATACAGTTGGCTGCACATGGGATAACTAGAATCTTAGTGTAGTTGAATGATTAGCCTGAAATACAACAATGTATTGCCCAAAAATTGAATGAACTTAGCAGATTCAATGAAGTGTGCAGCACCACAGATGGTTTATGAAGTGATTGTAAACACTGGCTGGATTCGAAATTGAGTAAGTGTCACACAACTTGCTTACAATCATTACAATTGATTGTACTGATTTGCAAAGCAACCACAACTTATCATGTGAAGGCAAATATTGTAAGCATGTACAATCTCATAGGGAATTTGTTGATGATTATCTGTTAATTTGTACTCACTACATCCATTCTTTTCCTAGACCTACTACACCCAAAAAAGAATTGCACAGTACTCTTCATTTTAATCACTTGTTTATAGCTCATATATTGCAGTACATACATTTTTTCATACCACTAGTAACTATGGACCTAGGGCTCTCTATAGAGCATACTTTCTTGACACAATCCCTGCAGGAGGACAAGAGTGTTATGAACTTGGCTAAGTTTGCAATGTGAACCTTATAGGGGCCTTCACATACGGGCTCTGCAACCAGTGCCCTCCATGTACAGCAAAGGTTCATAGCACTTCTCGAGAGGCAGGGCTCTCCTTGAGAAGTATCGGCTAGTCTTATGGGTTCAACCAACAAGAGTAGCACTTGTGATAGGACTAGGCTTGGGCGCAACGAGCGACCAAGATTACTTATACACAAGGTGAAGCTCGCTAGGCTTCTAGTGGATTCGGGTCAAGACAACGGTAGATTAAAGTTAAGGAATACAACAGATGGTAGCCAGCTTTATATACAAAGTATTGAAGCTGAGCTCAAACTGAATTAGCAGACGAAGGTTGAGTCATAGAACCAAAAAGTAAAGTACTATAGAATGCAGAGGAACATACTGGAATAAGTGGGAATGTTCCATATACCAAAGTAACGGTAATACAAGGCAACACAGCTGGTGGTCCGAGGGTACAATTGAAAGAGGAAGGCATAGAAAGGGGAGGCTTAGGGGTTGAGCTGATCTGATGACTTTGAAGACCAATCATGTGACTTCAAGGACAAGGTCCGGCGACAACTGAGAGAAGTGAAGATACACAGTCCAGTGACAATAAGGTGACAAGGAAAATAGATAGGGGCCTAACAGCATATGTTCTTGTAACAAAGAGCAGTGATGATTACATAATCTGTGCATATTGTGCATTACCTTTTTGAGTCACTGTATATCCTCCTACCTATCACTACACCCATACCCTCAGCACAGGTATGGGTATATCTCCAGGTAAGGATATGGGTGGCACCTATGATACCCCAAGGTTTTACCTGTGCACATCCCTAGTTCTCTGACACTTATAAAAATGAGAAAACATCCAGCCCTTAGTTGCTGGCTTATTATATGTATTCAGTCCTGTTTGAAGAAACTCAGCTTAGCATATTTTTGTTCAATTTTCCTAGTCTCCATAAACAGGAGGAAAGCTATGCATGCCTATTAAGAACCTGATAGATGTGTTGATTCATGAGGAGGTTCAATGGATACTATCTTTTGCCTAGCATTACAAAATGTTCCAACCAGTTTTTTATAACACAACAACTATACAACATTAAAGTGAGAAAATAGTAGGGGTATGTAGGACTTGATACAGACTCCAAGGCTATGTAAAAAACATGAAGAAATTTATTGAGGCTATGTTGCCAGAGAGAAGCCAGTGCAAAACAATGTTTGAACACAGAGTTGCAAAATTTCTCATCCACATAGAAGTCATCATGTCACATTGTGTCACACTGCTGTTTTGATTCTCTGATGAAAGATCAGAGAATGCATGCACAGGTGCTGAGTTGCTTTGCAACTCCAAACACAAGCTTTGTTCCTCCTGTCACACTTTGCATCTCACTAGCATAATATTTATGGTTCTCAACATAACTTTGTTGTCATGTCAGAAAAATTTGAAGCAGTGTTAGAAGGCAATGTGGAATCACTAGTAAAATCCCTGAATTTTTGTGTGCACATAGTGGCTCCCCCTCTGATGGATTGGTGTAAAAAGTGCATGTTCTGTGTGGTATTTAACTGCCGCAAGCACTACCAGTCTGTTTTTTATGAAATAAAAAATATGTACAGCAAGCTATGTACTAATAGTCCTCTAGAATCATTGTGTGAAGGGAATGAGTGGAAGATGAGTGTGCTATGTTGCAATTTGCAACTCTGGGCCAAAGATACTATTAGTTACCACTTGCTTGTGCAGTCCCACATTTTGTGCATCCTCCAAAACCACACTTTTCCTACTACAAATCTTCAAATTACTATGTCAATTCGAATTAATAATACACAAGAACATCTTACAAGCTTAGATTGATGCATTCCAACAAGAAACAAGAGAGATAAAATTTTGTTGTGACAAAGGCTTTTGTCACTTCCATTGTCACCTGCCATCTGCTGCCATAGCAGAGTTTCAACTCAGATGCATTGGTAGCAACACATCTACTTGCCACATAGATGACATGCACTCAAATCAGTGGGAAGCAGAAAGGTCCCTGAGATCCCACCAAAGAGGCTTGCATTCAAGCTGCCATCCAGGATACCTTGACTGGTGTTCATGGCAGTTTTCACAGTGCTGCCATAGCTCACAATGTAAGCACTCCCTCAACAATTTTATTGTCCTTACACTTGCACAACCCTTGCAGATAGTCCTTGATTTTCAGCACTATATGGCTTGAAATGATGCACTTACAGGCCTATTCAAGTTGCTGTTGCCAACCCAACTTCAAATGAAAGCTTAGCACCTTCAGCAAGTGCTCCTCTCTCCACAGTAGCCAACAATATATTCTATCCACAGCCACCATTTTTTCCACAAACCAAGGATCTCTCCTTATTCCATATCTGAACCACCTACATCATGTTGGCCCCATTGTGGGTAACACAACCCAGCTGAGTGTACAGCTGATAAAAAATATAATGTGTTAGGGTGAGGTATGGTGTGCGATAGGCTCAACCCTTAGGGGAAGCAAAGTGAGCACTATCCACAAGTGCTATCAACTTGCAAGGTGCAAGAACAAAGTGCAATATGCACACAAAGCATGAGAGAGTAGATTCAGATCAATAGCTTCATAGTTGGACAGTACTTGATAATGATAAAAAGTAAAGTGTAAAAGGTGGAAGTGAAGTACCACCTATATCTAAGTAAAAACATATGTGTTACAAACTTGGCTAAGTTCGCAATGTGAACCTTATAGGGGCTCTCGCATACGGCCTCTGCAACCAGTGGCCTCCATGTACAGCAAGAGTTCGTAGCACTTCTCGAGAGGTGGGGCTCTCCTTGAGAAGTATTGGCTAGTCTTGTCGGTTTGACCGACAAGAGTAGCGCTTGTGATAGGACTAGGCTGGGGCGCGACAAGCGGCCAAGATTACTTATACACAAGGCAAAGCTCGCTAGGCTTCTAGTAGATGGGTCAAGACAAAGGTAGATTAAGGCTAAAGAATACAACAGATGGTAGCCAGCTTTATATATGAAGTATTGAAGCTGAGCTCAAACCGAATTAGCGGACAAAGGTCGAGTCATAGAACCAAAAAGTAAAGTACTATAGAATGCAAAGGAACATATGAGTCAAGGGGAATGTTCCATATACCAAAGTAATGGTAATACAAGGCGACGCAGCCGGTGGTCCAAGGGTTGAGTCATAAAAGGGAAAGCATGGGGGGATCCAGAGGGCTGGATCGATCAGGCGACTTTGAGGATGGAAGTCACATGACTTCAGAAACAAAGTTCAGTGATGTATGAGAGGAGGGGAAAGAGTCCAGTGATGAATAGGGTATGAGGAAAATGAATAGGGGCTAACAGCACATGTTCTTGTAACAATATGTAAGTGTGCTCCCAGGGTGTGGAACCAAATAGGTAGTGCTAGGGTGATGTAAATAAGGGTCCATGTTGAAATAAATCATGGTATAATGATAAAATAAATGATAAAAGGGGAAATGCACACCTGAGAACTTGGTTGGACATGGGAACAGACTCTCAGAGGTCAGGTGCCTTAGGGTGCTTAGGCATGGGAAAGTGCACACACATCATGCTGGTGTTGCCTATGTTGTGTAAGTGTCGCATTGGTTGCATACATGTCACATTTGCCTTGCCTCTATTGCATGTGCATTGCCTTATGTATACACACTACAAGTAAGTTGTCATGACTCATAAAATGTGCCTTTGTGAGGCCATGCAGGATTGAGTCTCTACACCATTGTACTCTCAACAACCACTCCTGTCATATCTATATATCACAGCCATTGCTGTCTGGGCATCCTAATGGTCTCCCTTTTCATTACTCCAGCAACTTGCAATATATATTCAACTAGATTACTACGTGCTAGCCACTGGTACACTCATATATATCTTCCTAATATCTATCTTGGCCAGTGTGGCTATTCCATGACTTTTCATGACTGCATGAAATGTGGGACTGCACGAGCAAGTGGTACTAGATGTCCACTAGAGTTCATGCATTTTTGAGAAAACATCTATAACTCTACAACACATCCACATAAAAATATAATTTCTCGATGGATGTATAGCCTGACACCAAAAGTACAAGGCCCACTGGTTTTTCTTTTAAAGTCGATGTGTTGAGTCCAGCAGAGAGTTACCGCACAAAAAAGTGTGGTTTTCCCTAGAGTTCACACATTTGGTCACACCATGTCACCCATCTGCCATGATGCCATTTCACATTCCACACTATTTGAAAGTCTTGTAGGCTGTGATCTGTTTAAAAGCTGCATTTTGGCACAGCGGAGTTTAGCTGCATTGTAACACTTTGGATAGATTGTCATGTCTGGGTTGTATTTTGTTCACAGCAGATGATTCTGACAAGCATGTAGCCCCAGAGAAATTTATTTTAGCATTCTATAATCATGTTTAACCATCATATCACATCCCATATTTTTCCATGGTGATCTGACCTTTGAAGGAAGTTATCTATGCACAAAATGAGCCTCAAACCCCAATAATTTGACCCTGGCATGAGATCCACTTCATTTCTTGCCAAAAAAAATTATATGATCATGTGTATGATGTTGCAAGGAACCTATATACAACATACATCAGGATTCTGTGCAGAATTGTGTGTGCTAGAGCCAATGCATGAACTCTAGGGATGCATGAACTTGTGGGACTATCTAGTAACTAATCCCCAACACCCACTTTAGTGGGTAGAGGGTTCTGTGGAAAATAAGTGTCCAAGCCGCCTGTAAACTTTTGTGTGGCATTTTATTCCCTTATTGGGTCCCACTTCCCACTTCCAATAATCATTGTCTTCACACTATGCCTGATCATGAGCGATTTTCTCCCTACCATTTTTCTATGTATTTGGAATCTTGGACCAGGCTGACCACCTTTTGGGAGGCTCCCACCTGCATATGATGGCTATGAACTCTCAAAGGGTGTTAGGCATAGCCCAATTCTCAAATTTTTTGTTTTGTTTGCTCTGTTAGTTCTCACATTTCCTCTCTTCCTCCAGTTTTTATACCACTTTTTCAGCTCTGAACTGGAGGTGATACATACAGTGCAGCTTGGAAGCTAGCACAGATGCCAATGGTTCAGGAGTAGCATGTTGTACTAGTACTGTGAGATGTACAAGTTCTTAATGCTGGAGAGGATACAGATTTGTATAATCCTCAGCTTATCATCCACTATCCAAACGCTTCATCCAAAAACATACTCACACCTAACATCTAAGTACCAGTCTTAGGGTAAGGTGGCGAGCGCTACAGACAACAGTCCCTGTACTTCATTAGTGTCTTTTCTACAAGGCAAATGCAAACAAATACAAATGTGTCGGGGACTGGCGCGGCCGAGCGCCGTTACGATAGTAGTATAGTAAAGTTATAGCAATCGTGAGAAACACCTGCCTATAATACCTTTGTGACGACTTTTGTCAAGGCTACTCCACCGTGGACATGTGCACATTGCGCAACATGACTGCACCACCATCTTGTGTATTCAGGACTCTCGGAGTCTTTAACAAGCGCACAAATACAAGCTTGCTACTACATACACGTCGTGGATTTCTTCGCCCTGATGTTGATCGCTACAACACTATCCGCCTGTTTTTTCAGCGGCAGCTTGCATCACATAGTTCTACGCCAGTGACCCCACTGCCGGCCTGCAAGAGCTCCATGGTCCACACAATATTCACTCCAAGTTCTTCTAGGTCATTTATCGGACTTGACTTCCGGCAACTGAGGTCACCTTGGTCGCGCCATAACCATTCGAGCAGGGACGAGAGAGGTAGCATACACGAGAGCGACCACCCCCGCCAGGAGAGCAAAGCACAGTCCCCCGGCCCCGCAATTTCTGTAAAAGGTGATTCAGAACAAGATATGGGTGTTCATCCCCCGCCTCCACCATTAAATCTCGACAACTATCCCCGTCTGTACCGCAGATTAGCTCTATCACTTTCTCACCTTCACCGTCCTACACGAGACGACTTCCTGAAGGTAGCCAATGGGTTTTGGCAACGTCTACGGATCCGCTTTAAGTGGTTTACTATACGTTCTTTTCGGAGATTTAATGCAGACGATATCTCCGCTTTCATAACATGGTTCCTAATGAGCCAAACTCTGTGGATATTGGTCGGAACGTGAGTTAAAATTATCTAGACTAACAATCTGATAACTTATCCTGTTCAGGACGACGTTCTTTTCTGTGATTTTTGCCACTGCTAATAGTCTGCAATTGCAAGGTATGTATCGCCCCTATGGAATCTTACATATATATCTCACTAGACATTACAGAATATGTAGCACGCGCCATAAGCAACTACCTCACCAGTGAAACTGGCGTCACAGTCATCTTCGAATCTGCTATCGTTCCTAAATGGAAGGACTCTCGCATCTCCTTCAAAAATGTGTACGTCTCACGTAGATCATCGTCCACCACCCATCCACCAGTGCCAAAGAAACATATTGGACATAAAGCTGCCGTTGGATATGATGTCAGCAGCCACCCTGCGTACAACTATTTTGTGGATGACGATGAAGAAGTAGTCGAGAGTCACGCCGAGGATGATGTCAACTATTCCATGTTTGACCTCAACGTAGACTCCATAGACGTCACTTTATCACTCCGGCACTGGCTGAATGGCAAAGGCCTTGTAGAAGACGCTGTGATCAAAGGCGTTCGCGGGGTATTAGGTGAGTATCTCTGTTCGTCGAATATGAGCTTGAACTAAGATCTGCAAAAAGACCGTCGCTCTGTTTTCTGGGACCCAGAAAATCCGCTTGACCCAGCAGCATTCCGTCATGTTGGTCACCAAGGCGACTTTGAGATAAATTCTCTGCAGCTCGAGGATGTCCTTGTGACCGTGTATCAACCAGGCGATTTTAGGCCTTATACCGCCTCGATTTTTCGTGCAGACATAAGGACTTTCCGGAAGCAATGGCTTTTCTACGACTTTTTGCGTGCGGAAAATGTCGTAGGACAGTTTGATAACTGCCTGTTCAGTCTGCACAAACCTCAAAGCATCGGCCGAACTACTGACCAGGATCTCAAGGATGGCAAATGGTCACGGATGGTAATATGGATTGATCCTACCTCTGGCCAGTTCTGACATGTTAATTATAGTCTAGGATCCGCATTGATGGAGTCAATATTGATCATATGCAAAACTCAACGACATTGGAAGGCGGTCCCTTGTCGTGGATAACATCTGGCAAAGTTGATGCAGTGCTAGATATAAAATTCCCTAGGGACGCAGAAGACGAATTTGCGTTGAATGCCATTCTTGGTGAGCTCGCAGATGCCATCACCACGGTGGCTACTGCTTCTCTACCCGTTGAGAGGATACCGGGGCAGCGAGAGCTCGCGAAACCACCTCTTACTGCACCTGCAGCCGATAACGAGAGAGAAGACAATGATAGTCTCAAGGTCGTCATCGACATAGATTTGCGTTTCAGGGATCTCAAGGCCGCTGTTCCGCTATTCACATCGGATCTCTCATATGTCAACAGCGCACTGATCAGACCTATAGTGGCATTCATGAAGTGAGCGAAACATTCTATCTCCGCCCGACCCTCTTATTGATTTTCCAGCGCACATCATACCTTGGTTCCTATTCACTGCAGAGTGGTTAAAGATTTGAGTGATTTTGATGGTGCATGGACTGTGAGTATCTTTCTGGAGTTTTCGCAATTTCGCTTATACTAATAGACTTCATAGATGTGGGAGAGTATGTTGTATTTCTCATGTAATAAGCTTACTACCATTAATCACTTCCCATTGTAGCTGGCCTCATGGATGAGATTTCACAGAAGGTAGAAATAATCTGATTACCGATCAATGTGATCTGATAAGCTTGCTTTAGATATACGATGCGCTCGCTTATCACGTTTCCCAAGTCAACTTGAACAGGCGAGTGAAAGCAGTCAGCATGTGGTCATTACAGATGACTGCCAGTGCAGTACTGTCTGCGCTGAGGAACTTAGTGGATCCAGTATCCATGCAGGTTCGGGATCTGTATTACGTGAACGGCGTTCCATATGATGCCTTAGTCCCTGGACTGTAGAATGGTAATCATTTTGCAGCTTATCAGTTCATTTCACGTGGCGCCTCTATCTGTCAAACAGGGATTCCACGAGACATGTTCGTAAAATACGGCTTAATGGTTCTATTCTCGGTCGTGTTTTCTAACTCGTCCAATTGAAGGATCTTCTGACACAGGAGTCACAGAGAATTATCAAGGGCTCGCATAACAACATTGATTCAATCCCCATTTCGTTTGCAGCAATGCTAACGGTCGCTTCTACTGCAATTCGACGGGCTTTCGAAGGCTTTGGAATGCGAACTCGATGGTAGCGTATTACGGGCAGAATTAATGTCATTGGTTGGAGATGGTGGGGAGAAATTGATAGAAAGGGCATTAGAAACCTTCAATGTCCGCGATATGCAGATCGCGGCGCGTCACCCCTACAACTCATCAACGTTAACACTGACAGACTGTAGCACAAGTGTTTCCTCGCAAAATTTGGCTTCAAGTTAGCGTCGGCAAGCTGACTTTGCCATGCGGCCATATGAGAGACTGATGGTTACTGGCCAAGTTCTTGTTGTGTGGCGAAGACCTTCATAAGCGTTTCTTGCGTATCTATCGAGAGACCGCGCTGCTGGCGCTCCACGGATAGGCCAAGTGATGACATGAACCCTGGGGGTCAAGGGACCAGACTTTTTTTCGTAGTGCTCACAATCAGAAATCGTTGATTGGAAAAGAGGAGGTTAAGCGTGTTGAACCAATAACGCATCATTACGTGGCGACGCGAGGCCTCGCAGGGTCTCGCCCCAGGTTCCTCAGGTTCGTACAGCTCCTTTTAGCATCGTGACGACCATCGGTACCAATATGCATCGCTCTTCAGCTTCTGCGGATTGCCACTGCCCGAGAGGGATAGGATATCTCTCGCGGTTTCCTCCTCCCCCACGCATAACGGACCGAAGCATAGATAAAAGAGTGCGGGTGACCTGAAACCGAGTGCTCATTATGCTGTGCTTCAGCTATAAAACGTGTCATGTTCTAAACCTGAACGTCAGTCCCCCCTCCTTGTAATACATGCTCCAAGTGGGAGAGCATGCCCCAATTACTGCGTTCAAATTCGACTGAGTTCAAGCAAGAGGATGGAACCCAAATTATTGAAGTCTCTGACTTGGCCCTCGTGGAGCCCGAAGGTCGCACTGGATTCAGAGGCCGTTTTGACAATAAATTCATGTGAGTGGGTTGGGTGGATGATATGTATTTAAACGATGGGATATATTTGTGGCGCAGACTTGGTGTATCGTTATTCTCGACTCTCGGAGGATTCGTGAGTTTTTTTGTTACAGAGATGACCGGTTAGTGATACCGTGCCTTAATTCAACAGCTCTGTGGTTACGGCTTGGTGAGTTGGGTAATGTCCTCGCATGGTATTAGTCTAACTGTGCATCAGGGTGTCATTAGCAATGTGCTCGTCATCGAGTCTTTTGGAGCGAAGTTCCCAGATATCTACATGAATGCAACGCTGAAGGTATGGGTGATATCCCAATAGATTTCGGTCCTGTCAGGGTAAAACTACTTTTAGGGATGGTTTGTCTCCATATTTGCGTTTGGCAAGTCAATTTGGCTTCCGCAAGCGTTTGCTAGCTAATGTATGTCCGCAGCTGCCTGGTTTGGAGCTAATGTGAGCGGCCCCGTGTGTGACAAAGTGAGATTTATTATTTGGCGAGACAGCCTCGCAGGCCAAATTATGATCAACCACGGCACAGGTCGGGCGAAAGATTGGCATAGTATGCAATGCTGTGATCTTTCTTTTTGGTAGTTCACTCCAAGCAGGTGCTACGTCTCCCGGTAAGTTCCGTTTCGTTATATCTCTTAGCTTCGCTGAAGATCATTTGCTAGTTTACCTGTTCGTTGGCAGTGCTGTTGCTGGTTTGGCAACTGGTTCTCTGACGCACGTTGTTCCAATGTATCTCGCTGAGATATCCAGTGCCAGAAATCGTGGATCTTTAGTTTCTTTGCAACAACTCGCTATTACATTCGGGGTAAGTGAAACAACCAGTAGTATACTGAGGTTATTCATCTGACGTCACAAATGTAGATTCTTGTCAGTTGTGCGTGGCAGCCTGCTTTCATAAATTCATATGTGCTCATTAGCTGAAGACTGGATCACGTATGGTACGTCACATATTGGGGGAACCAGATGCGCCCCGGAAATGCCGTACACTAGGGCGCTTCCGAATGGCATACTTGCTTTCAATCCTTACACAGATGTCCCTCCTGGCGGTTGCACTGGTCAAACGCAAGCGTCATGGAAAATTCCACTTGCGTTCCAATTATTACCTGCCTTGGTGTGTTGATTACATTCTCTGCCTCCCCCTCATACCTATGATAGTGCAGTGTCTTGCCGTTGGCATGCTCTTTATGCCATACTCGCCCCGTTGGCTCGTTGGGCAAGGCCGCGAGGAAGAGGCTCTGAATACCCTGACGCGTCTTCGAAGAAAGCCCGCTGAAGAGCATTCGGTTCGCACAGAGTTCCTGGAGATCGTGGCTGAAGTTCGTTTTGCCAGAGAGGTCACGACGGCGGCATATCCTAATGCGGGGCCAGTCAGGCAGATCATCAATAAATATGTGATATTGGTGTCTAGCTGGCCAAAATCCAAGCGTCTAATTGTTGGATGCCTTATTATGACGCTCCAACAAAATATGGTGGGCTTTCAAATTAGTCTTTTCTTATCATGTAGTGATGCATTGTGGTTCGCTAGGGGATGGGTGTAAGTCGTGGTTCATCCTTCTGGAACCAATATTGCTTACTTCGCTTACATCAGATTCTCATCTATTTTTTGACTACGAGTAAGTTTCACAAAATATCTCAACTGTTATATTGAGAGTTCACTCCCATCCAGTTTTCGGCCAACTGGGTCTTGACCCTAATACTACCTCCCTGATCGCCACTGGGGTTTATGGGATCGTTAAGGTGAGTTCCAGTGCAGATAAAGTTATGTGTAAGCCTCTTAATCTGTCCCAAGATGCTCGCTACTTTACCTACTATCGTTCTTGTCGATCGTGTGGGCAGGCGACCTGTGTTGATATCTGGTGCCGCCGGGTGCTCAATTTGTCTGGTGATCGTGAGCTCTATCGTAACCATGTACGGCAAAGATTGGACAGCACATGTGGTAGCGGCTCGTGTTGCCATTGGTATGTGCGCTGTATTTACCTGCAGAACATGTTAAACT
The DNA here is from genome assembly GCA_003313855.1 of Suillus sp. MG131. NCBI lineage: Eukaryota > Fungi > Basidiomycota > Agaricomycetes > Boletales > Suillaceae > Suillus > Suillus sp. MG131. The sequence goes on along the minus strand of QLOO01000283.1, from coordinate 167 downwards.
GTATTGCAGTCTTCGTGTTCATTTACGGCGCCATCTTCTCTTACTCGTGGGCTCCGATGGGATGGGGTGCGTGGCTCGTGATTTAATTTCCTCGAGAGTTTAATATCTTGGCCAGTTATTACCAGCGAGATATTCCCGTTGCACCTCCGGTCCACTGGTATGTCCAT
>QLOO01000281.1:0-37960 GCA_003313855.1 Suillus sp. MG131 | reverse complement strand
TCACATTTAAAAAGGGGTACCAAATGGGTACCCAAACCGAACCTACTTACAAAAAAGCCCTATAATTCCCGACCCAAAGCTCGACGACGAACGACAAACATAAACGAGATGGAGATGACATCCACGATATCATACATTCCCTTTGTAGAAGCTACGGCACGCTCAGTTGCTGTGTCGTCAGTTTTCCTTTGCGCGCATCATTCTATCGTCGAAGCTACATCATTTTCACAATGCAGGTACCCAGAAGATCGAAGGATTGGACTTCAACAAGTGGGATCTTCTCAAGTCGGCTCCTCCTCTTACGTTCGCACGTGAGCTTCTTATCACAGGCCGGTCTGTCGCGAATTAGCCCTTCTCAAGCTAGCCTCCCTCATTTCTGATTAGAATCGCAGAATCGGTGATGCTGATATTTTAGTCCAATATGCTGATCACAGTTAACTCCCTCAGGGTCTGCGGTCAAGGGCGTTTAGATGATGCAGGACGCAACACATGGGATCTGGCGGTTTCACTCCCTTCCTCAGCCGCTTCTTACACTCTACTTGACTCACGCTGATCCACATATTTGAGTGCTCACGACTGGCAGAGGAAATCATGTATCCGATATGACGGATTTGAGGTCAGATCGAACTCTGGAATTTTGCAGCTCAGTACGTGGTGCTCGTGCAATCTATCCTAGTTGCAACGCTCCATCTGACAATATCCAGCATCCAAAGTACGTCTATCTTGTCTCAAGTCCCACCTATTACACAACCATAATCTTTGCAGATTGTTCTCTCTCAAACGAACGATACTATTCAGTGTTACATGAACGAGTTATATACGTCGATGTAATTCTGAAGCCAATTCGGCGCGTGTGTCTTGACCCGTGAACTGGAACTCAGGTAGATCGTTGTTCGTTGGTCTTTGATAGATAAATTTGTCACACAGCATCAATCTTTGCATCTGGTGAAGTCTTCGACACCAAAGAACTTGATGGATGATTCGTCGACTAGGAGACATACGGCACGTTTCATTCAACTTTAAGTTGCTGAAGGGCTTTTCAATGGTCGTTAGAGAGCGATTTTGGGCGTGCTTCCCTGGCTCGATCTCTTGCCGCTTGTGCTATCAACGCACTCGCAGACTATGCAACAGATCTTGTCGTGTTGACAAGACCCAACTCCGGCTTTCAATGCGCGTGCATGCCGCGTGTGCCCGAGTAGTCGAAGCAAGCTGTGTCGTGAAAACTGTTAGAATTTGGTTTCCTGCTTTACTATCGGTTATGAACGAAGTTGATCCCCTCGTTGGCAACACTGCAGCTCGTTGTTATTTTACATAATAATAATAAAAGGCAAGGGACAAAAAGTATGGACCTATTAGGGTTAAAACGAAACAAGAACATCCTGGAGTGCGAACAGAAGGGTATACGTAAATGATACTTGTGCACATCAAGTACCAAATCTCTAGGCTCTAGGATCCGTTTTCAAAGGGTCACAGCAGCAGTACAATTTACAGCGATTTCACCGTCCTATCAACAAATGTTAGCGCGAACACCTAGAAATGACGTTAATGTCTCACATAATACAGCGGGCCAGTACAACAGACAGTCTCATTAATGCAATCCGAGACATCACCTGCAGCTGCGATGACTTCGCAGCCGATGCCGACAAGACCACTCAGATCAGAGTCGCTGATTGAATATGCGGTCAGGATATCTCGACTGGATTTGACGGAGGCCTGTTGAGAGTGGGTATGTTTATGAGCCTCTTCTGAGTCAGTCAGTGGATTGTATATAGCACTGACCGTCGTAATGTTGGAACAACACATGGCTTCCCCCGAGTCGCAGTAATAACTTTCAGAAGCAACAACTTGCAGAAAAACAGCGGAAGCTATTAGCAATTGAGACAGCATTGGATTTTCACGAGGGTGCGAGACGAGGAAGCCTGGTTGCTGGGTGCTAGGTGAAGGTTGCCATCGACTCTTAAGTCTCGAGCCAGTTGTTTTATCACCGCACGACTTTGCGGGTGTTTGACCCGTATTAAATTAGCGATGTGATGAAAATAACAAGGCGATAGAAACTGACAGAGATTTCTTATTGTTACGTTCTTTGACTAGATCCTGACCCGAATAGCAGATAGGTTGTTTAAACATCGAGAATGCGCCACGATCACACGAAATATCTTGTTTCCCATCATGAAGCAGAGGCCTGTCATGCAAAAGATCAGAGGATGCAGAAAGTTCCTAGATGCATACAGGTTAGTGGCTTAATCGACAGATATCAAGACTCGTGCTTACCTGTTCCTACGGACATACACCCAGAATGTTGGAAGGTCAAGAGGTAAAATCACATATTCTTATTATTATATAACAGGGTCTTATAGCACTGTGAGTTGAGGCCGTGGGACGCAATGCCTAAGGATGCTGGGTGAAGTGTCTGAATCGCATATGTGGATGTTGGTACCATCTCCGTCGTGTAAGCTAGTTCGGGTGAGTTGCGTGAAAGAATGAATTTTGACCCATCATTGAGGCTGGTCAAGCACCTATGCAGCACCATTCCTTTAATTATGAGGGGAAGACTGCGAGGGAGCCACGGTGGACTTGGCGCTATAGTCAGTGTTAGAGGCTATTATTACTTACTTGGTATCAGCTTCAAATCGAAGAAACCCTTGCTCGCTATACTTGTCTTCATTATTGCTTTTGCAGTTTTAACGACCTCGCAGTGTGGGGAGCCCGGTGACGACTCACGAGGGACAGATGGCTGACTCTTGGTGAATGCAGGAACGTTTGATCACATCACGTGAACAAATTTGATTTTCCCTGGCCGAGTCGAATGAGGCAACTGGACCCTCAGGAGTCCCTCAGGCGGGCAGGGCCTTCAATGATCCAGAATCCAGATCCTGTTCAAGTCGTGGAAGTGACTCGGAAGTTTGTTGGTGTGCTCTTCGAGTTGACACATCAATACATACTTAAATCGTCTCCAACTTGAATATTGAATCTTAATGGCTGGTTGATCGAAATTAACTATTGGGTGAGTCTCAGTCACTGAACGTGTCTGATGAATTCAAGCCCCTCTTTGCGTAGTATATATTTGGGCGTCCACGCACGGATCATCATCAACTGAATACTTTTCAACTTCAAGATAGCGGTTCGTTTAAGGGGTAGTTATCCCGATGTCTTCCTCCACTCCCACTCCCACAGACACGGCGTCCTGTGACATCCACTTCAGGTTCGTTTACTGTGGCGGTCTTGCGGTTACGGTCGTTCTGTCAGTCTTGTTCTTCCCGTGCTATACAGTGGTTTTGTGGTTTGCGCTCCGCTACATTGTTTTATGCATGTGTGGTGCACTTCGCGCTACACGTGCAGCACTCTTCGGTAGAGCTTTGGATGTCCAGCTAGATTCCATTGATGACGACAGGGTACATGGAGGAAGTGAAACGTTAATCCCTCTAGTATTCTGCGGGATTTGGATGAGACCTCCTTCATCCACCGAGGAAGCCGCGGGTGTGGGTCAGTCTGAATGGTCAGGTGTTCAGGTGTGTTGAACTAAGATTCTGTGACTCGTAATGTCTGATAATGTTTGACCACAGCCTGTATCTGTGTCTGTCAGCTCTCAGGTTGCATGTAAATCCGCTCTTAGAGTTGGCACTTCCAAATCTGCAGTATCTGCTTATACCTCTACATGGTCCCTTCCCGATGATTTCAAATTCTCTTCGCCAATTCAGGATCTCCCAGAGGCTGCAGTGATTGCCGTAATGATCCAGATGCCTTCTTCCGCTCTTCGGCGCCTGAGGGATAGAGAGGGCCCTTCATATGTTCCCAATAGACCAGATAATGTGCTTTCAGAGTACCAGATTGGTGTAGCACAGGTCCAGTACGTGGACACTCAATGTTGACATGGTCTGCATTTTCTTTTTTTGCTGCGGCTGGTCTCAACACACGGATGCAGCCGTCCGGTGAACGGACTGTGGGTGATTCTGAGGTCTAGATGTGTTCGAATTTTTACCTGTGTACTGTAGCGGACTAGCAGTACTAGTATGGCCATTGTGAAAGATGTGTTGTTGGACCGCAAATCCTTTCGACTTGAACCCATTTGCGCGTCTTGGGCTGACGACAACAACTTGAACGTTCCCGAATGGACAAGTTTGTCCGTATTCTCGTGCGAGTCTGAACTTGAAGGGCCGACAGACTCGGGCCGGAGAGCTTAGCACGGAGCATGAGGAAATTGACGTCCAAGTTGGATAGTCAGTGTAGCCTTGGGCATCCATACCGTCAGACTTTACCTACATTTTACTTCTAAGGCTACGCCTGCAACGGTACACGCAAGCTATATTACCCCGCCAAGTAGTAGTAATACGTCACAAACGGTGCACGATGTGGCTGTGCAGAGCGTCGAGCCCGATTTGTTCAACTGACGTGTTGTGCACAAAGTAGTCAGTACTCTGCTTCTTCCAACCCGTCATGTCCCTCGTAACCCGCTGGTTCTCAAAGGTAGTGCATTGGCCCTTTTTCTGTTGTTTGCGTTAAATATTCTTCATTAGAGTGGGTCAGAGAACTACGAGGAAGTTCTCTCTGCACTTGCAGCAGATGTTGCGCGACGGCAGACACGTCTAGCAGAGATCCGACTCCGTGAGCGGCGGACAACACTCCAGTTCACGTTTGGAACGCTCTCTCTATGGATCTCATTTGTATACTTGTGGTATACACGTATACTTCCTGCGGCGTGGCATGACTCGCTGCTAGCGAAAGTAGCAGTCCTAGTGGGACCTGTAATGTATGTGTCACCACGCATTTGATTCATTCCCACCACATTCATGTGTCACCCCAGAATATTGTTTACACGGAGAATGATGCAGATATGGTATTCGTGGAAAGGCGGACGAGAAGGTGAGTTTCTCAGAAACATATTCTTTCACCAACCCAATGAGAGCGCGGCAGAGAAAACCCTCAGGCTTGTCACTCAAAAGCAGCGAGCTAAAGTTGAAGAAATTAAGAAGAAGACCAACTATGACTCGACACGGAGCCTGCTAGAGAAATACGCAGATCCTAGCACCCCGATACGACGTCTGCAGCTTCCTTCACAGCCCCGTACACCGCTGCCCACAGACCCACAGGCACACATGCAAACACCTGTCGTCCAACAAAGGAATCTACCCCTACAGCTTTCGCGTACGTATTTACGTGTCTATAGATAGTTTGACACTCTGACACATCTTGCAGCAACGCCGCAGCCAATTCAGCCGACCCGCAAGCAATGGTATGACAAACTTGCCGATGCCATTCTGGGCGACGAGGAATCATCAATGAGCGTGGCTGCCTCGCGCTACGCACTGATCTGCCAGAAGTGCTTCTCACACAATGGGCTCGTTAAGGAGAGCGTCTGGGAGGACACCCGTGAGATCGCTCAAAACCTGTCCGCCCGACATACTAATGCATCTGCTAGAATACGTATGCCCGAAGTGTGGTTTCCTTAATCCTTCCGCTAGGTCAAAAAGAATGGGACTTCAACGCACGCCATCGCCACCTACCAATATGGATACGGACCCAATCGCATCTCCGCAACCTGCCTCTATGGAGGGCGTAGAGTCAACCGCACCATCTGTCGACATGGTGCCTGAGAAGAAAGAGCGAGTCCGGTCGCGAGAGGTGGCTGGCCGTACATGAGGTGAGGCAATGCAGACAGCACTTCGCATCGTAACCTGTTCATTTCGAGGATATAATAATAAGCCTTGAGGACGTTTCACTTGGTTTATAGCATTATCACCAGTAGGTAGTTACAGTTGACCTCGCTTTGGTCCATCACATCCCTTTCGAATCCATATAATGTAGCATCAGTCAGTAGGTAATGATTTGACTTGCAACGAGAATTGGATTCAAGTCTGTTGTTATACCGAGGCAACTGCTTCCTCCTATCAGTCCTTGTGACTTATAGATCGGCGTGAAAGTCTTCAGTATAACACTGATATGCTTTAAGATCGGTTACCGAGGCCACACCCTATGAAGTCATCGTTCAATGTCACTACCGAGAAGAAACGTCGAAAAAAGATACTGACCTTGTAAGTAGTGAAGACTAAATGTGCAGTGAGTTATCTACATAGTCCTACAAGGAGCAGACTCACAGTTTCCAGGATCGTACTTTTGCTTTATGGAAGACAGGTTTGCATACTTATACCCAAAGAACACTGTACAGGCTGATTTTCAGAAGTGGCAGATAGGAGCCAACGAAAACTGACCTTGCTGCCAGCCCACCTCGAAAGCGTCGCCCTCATTCTGATAACTGCTCGCAATACCAAGCGCGGTAAGGGGATGAGTCGCACTGTGGATTGCTTCCACAATCGCATCGTTGGTCGTCTCATTGGCATCAGTCGTCCATGGCCTGAAGAACTCATCAATCCAGTCTTGTTTACGCAGCATGTTCACAACGCACATTGCATACACCACGTGCCATGCGGCTTCATATAACCCAGGGTTTGCACCTGTCTCATTGGCCTTCTGGCGTGTGGCAGCTGGCATATTCCCTAACAAGAAGGGCGGGACCGCACCGAAGGTACCTGGCGGTCCGGACAGGAGAGGTTCATTAAGAATTTGACTTCCTGCCCAAATCGCTTCTGCTACTTCTTGTATTGACGTCGACGTTGAAAGGCTCGTCTGTGGAATGAGACGGGACGAGAGCTGGTTTGATGCACCGTAGAGGTTCACGCTGTCGAAGAAAGGCCCGATATTCTCCGTTTCAGCAGCTGTGACGGACGCAAACATCGTTGCCGAGGTCGTGTTTGATACCACGCTATAATTGGATGAAAGTGTGAGGAGTTCGAAGAAAATTGGGTAGAGGGTCGATATGTGTGATGTCGTGGTGGGCAAGTAAAAGTTCTGCGAAAGACATGAGGGCAGAAGATGGCTAATCGGATTTCCTGGCTTACGAGGATGTACTGTGCCTCAAATGGAACCAGAACTGAAACGATGCCAGAGTTAACCAGTTCATTTTGGTACTTGCCCAGGAACGCAATAAAGCCAATGGCAAGCGCAGTCAAGTTTTGGGAAGAATTTGGTTCAATAACAAGGAGAGACGCCCCGATGCCAATGACAAGATATGTTTGAATTGTCATGGACGCTGTGAAAAACAAATCAGTTTTTTTCTGTGGTCAGCGTTGCAAGTTACCCACTGATGATCCCCCAGCTTCCGGCGCCTCCGCCTCTCACAGCCCAGAAGAGCTCAGGGTCCTGGAAAGCATTGATGGTTCTTATACTTCCATCGGCAGTCACGATCTATCAAAGACTCATCATGAGATTGAGAGGACCACATTGAGATTAGAAAGCGTATCCGTCACCTCGACTTCAAGAACGTGATCAGCCTGTATCAAGATCATTTACATAAGTGATTCAGATTCTTATACAAAGAAAGATTACACACGCCGAGCCCATATGCGGGTGTCAATCTTGGGTCGATGTTGTCATGCGAAGTGAACTGGGATCAAGTCGAGAGACTCACACTCCATGCCCACCGCCCTGTAAATAGCCGCCAGCTAAGTTCTCAGATTAGACAGTTCACTAGGAAATGGAGGACCGTTCTACTACCTCCAACAGTAGTACATGCTCCTAATACAACAGAGAGATTCATTGTCCCTGCATAAGCATATACTAATAAAACGCGTTAACCCCCCGCGATATTATCTGCGAGCCGACAGGTGCATACTGTTGTTTAGCTGTGCGCCTGCACCAAGAGTCAATGCTGGCACGGATGCTGCAGCAGACCCTCGTGGCACAAACTCGGGGACGTATGATATGCCATCTATGGTGTGTGTATTTACCTGGAGTGTTGATGGAGCTGCCGATCTCCCAAGGTAATCATGCCCTATCAAGTAGTCAACCAACACTGCCCTCTAATCAAACAGCGAGAATGCTTCACCTGTGTTCTTGACCGTCAATTTCACACTATTCTTCACAGCCCATTTCACGATAATACTCGCGTCACTTGCATTGCTTATTGTGACGCTATAAGGAGGCGTAGTACCCTGGCGACACACTTGGTCGTGAATTATCTGAGGATTGCTATAGTTCAGGGCACACCCATTCCCATAACCGCATGCCTCCCAATTCGCCCACAGCAGAGCCGCCGGGACACTTTCCCGCTAATGTTGAGCGGGGTCAACAAGATTTTAGTGTTTGAGAAGAAAGCTCGACTTACCATTGTATCGTTGTCATACCCCGTAAGCACTGTTTGGCACTCGTCGTAGTCGAACAGAGGATCGGAGGAATAGCAAACAGCAGCCCAAGGTCGCAGATTTTCAAGTCGTCCTCCCAGGGATGCGTTCAATAAAGCCCATTCCGAGGCAGAAGGCCACTTTTTACTCGACAAAGAGACAAACTCTGGGGTGTTGTACGGGGCTTGCAGAGCGGTTGTTCCACTTATGGAGAATAAAAACGGCGACAGAATTAGACAGGCTGCTCGCTTCATAGCGTGGAGGATGTAGTCGTTTAGCAGGTGCTGTGTAGGGGCGGATCCTGGCTTGCGCAATGCGTCTTGAATTCAAACGGCAGCACTGATTAGCGCTATCACCAACAGGGTTCATATTGATGAACCTGATGTGGTGCGCCCAGACATCCGACAATTTTCGGAAAATGAGGTACCAAGCGTGACAAAATTTCCACGAGCTGATTGAAACGAAGGGAACGCATTCAGGCCCAGAAACGAAATGAGAGCGTTGACAATGGTGGGAGCATGGAATGATATGCAACGGAGCTTTTCTAACGCCGTGTTGGGCCTTAACTTAGTGCTGAAACTTGGCTTAGTGCCGACCTGTGCTAGCTAGTGGATGCTGGGCATCGGTATTATTAGACGTAAGTGGACCTCACAAATATCCAAAATTACGCACCCCCTCCGCGAGATCAGGCAATAGGATATACGGCGCGTATTTTCAACGCTCACTGCCAGGGCACCACAGTCAACGTTTAAATAGACTTTCAGATCAGAAGACCTACAATATCGTCTATCCGCCCAGAATGTTTAAACTTCAAACCATGGTAATACAATTGCCACCCACCGCTGTTGACATGAGGGATTCTTCACGATTGAAAGAGTGGGACTTCAGTCATGAGAGACCCGGGCAAATTTCACCAACGAGCATTCCGGTAGCCTATCCGGTCGGTGATGGAAGAAACCTACTTCCAATTTAGGTGCCTAGTCACCGACTAAAGAGCTGGCTGCACTACCGCATAGCACCAATGCTGAAAGTACCTGGATAATAAGAGATAGAAAAATTGTGTGAATCAGGAACTTACAGGCAACTCGGTTGCAGCACCCTGCATCGATTGACTCGGAGCAAGGCCCACCTCTAACTTGAACATTACAGCCAAAACGAAATTGATTAACTCGACCGGAATTTCAAGGCATACGTAGTCAAAATGTCAGACTGAGACCTATCGACATTCATTGGAGAAGGCATCTGGACAGAAGACATACCGCGACGAAACCAAAGTACTCTTGCAGATGAATAACAAAGAAAAACCCATCCCTCGTTGCGATCTATGAAACATTATAACGAGATGATGCTGTGACCTGTTTCCACCCAAGCTGTTAGGTCGTACGATTGACTGCGATCCTGGTCAGGTCGGTGACTGCAAGTTTAATTTCGAACTCCGATCCACTCAAACTCGAAGACAGTCCGAGTCGACAACTGCCAATGTCTGCCATGTAGCATTAGAATATTCGGATACACAGCAGCATCAACGAAACACCTGTGCACTGGCCAATGAGAGGAAAATGGGCGTTCCAGGCTTAACTCCTCGGGCTGATCATCTACTCCCCCTTACTCGGGTAGGGCCCAGAATTAATCTATGTATCATTGTTGTATGATACCATTCAACTGCAGGCAATCAAACAGTCTAATCATTGCTAGACACTGACTACATTAAACGTGAGCCAAACGTGAGCTCCATTCCTAGGCCTAAGGGCCGGCTTCAGTAAGTAGAAACGATCGTCAATAGAACATCTAAGAGTGAAAACGTGGCCTTGGACATGACAAACATACAGATGTGAGATCCAGCTAGTCGTGCAACAAATGAATGAAAAAAAGTGTGGCTACAATGGCGAGGCGTGTGTGGCCCATGTAAGGGGCGCAGTGTACGTATGTACATGAACTTAGATGTACACATGAGTCAGGACTGGGGCGCTCGCTACGTCTTGCCTTTAGCGGCAGTCTTACTAATGAGCTTGGCCTTTTCCAATTGGGCCTCGCCTGCATGACGATCAGTATGTGATCAGATGAGGGGGGAGTGAAATCGTACTATGCTTCACAAGGTTCCTCTTGTAGTCGACGATGCTGATATCCTCCTTCGTTAAATTGCGGATTGTCTTATCAGCGACTTCCCAAAGCTCCTCGGCAACTTGACTGATCAAACGGAAGTCGTGTGACACGATCACCACGCCACCTTCAAAGTCCTTGATTGCAAGCGCGAGTGCATCGATGGAAGCCATATCCAAATGGTTCGTCGGCTCATCTGTCTCGCCGCTGATGAGCGGATTGTCAAAAGTGAGTAAAAGAAGAACAAACCAAGAAGTAGGATATGAGGATGTTCCATCGCAAGCTGCGCGAATACCACTCTGTGCGTCTGTGAGTCTGACATCACCATTCATACTACATCGCTTACCGGTTTCTCAAGCCGTCTGACAAATTGCTAATGATGCTTGTTTGGTGCGCACCGCTCAAGCCGAAACGGCCGAGTTGCTGCCTCCACGCCATGACGTCCTTCTCGGGGTACTTCTCGTAGAAGATCGATTGAAAGTACTCGATCGGACTTTTGTCATATGGTAGCTGATCCGCGCTGTGTTGGCTGTACTTGGCGAGTTTGAGCGCAGCATGTTTGGAAACAGTGCCTTGAGAGGGTTGTAGAGCGCCAGTGATGAGGTTGAGGAGTGTCGATTTTCCGGCACCGTTGGCACCGAGGATGGCTACACGAGAGTCCATACTACATACGATTGAGCTGGATAAGACTTAGGACAGGAAGAGAAGACACACTCTATACCGAATGACAATTTTTTGTACAGGTAATCTTCAGGCTTGCCCGAGTACGAGAAGGCGACTTCATCGAATGCAATAATGGGAGGAGGGAGTTTGCGAATATCCTCAAAGTGGAAGCGCAGCGGCCGAGGCGTCTCGACTTTTTCAATGAGTCCTGCCGCCTCCATCTTGTCGATAATTTTTTGTTTCGACTTTGCCTGCTTGACGAGGTTGGCATATGTACCAGCGGACGCGATGAATCTGATAGAGTTTAGTCGGTAGTGCACTGCGAGGAAGAGAAAGACACACTTTTTGATGTGGGCTATTTCTTCTTGCTGCTTGTGATATGCCTTCATCTGGTTCACCTCGTTCTCCTGCTTAGTGCGTACGTAAGTGGTGTAGTTACCAGTGTAGTATACGAGCTTCTTCTTCATCGTCAAATCCATGACATTAGTACAGACCGAGTCCATGAAATCTTGCGAATGCGAGGTGATAACAAGAATGTGGTTGTATGTTGATAAATATGCTTCAAGCCAAACGACAGCGCCGAGATCCAAATGGTTCGTCGGCTCATCAAGGAGGAGTAGATGTGGCTTAACGAAAAGTGCACGCGCAAGGGCAACACGCATACGCCAACCACCACTCATATCTTTTGTAGGGCGGGCCATCATAGCCTGGCTGAAGCCAAGACCATGAAGGATACTGCCAGCTTTGGTCTCGAATGTATTTGGATCCATCTCTTCGAGTTCTTCGTACGCGGCCTCCAGGGCGGCGTCATCGACATCATCTGCGATGCTGAGATCTTCGATGCGCTTTTCAAGTTTAGCAACCTTCTCGCGAGCGGAGGCCACGATGAAGTCGACGGCGTTGACATCGGATGGTTCTGCCTCACCACGGACGAGGTAGATGTCAATATGTGGCGGAATTTCGATGTCGCGCTCTGCGATGGATTGAAGGAAGGTGGACTGGGGGGATGTGTAAGATGATATGACGGGGAGGAAATATGAAAATATACCTTTCCAGACCCATTCTCACCCAATAGACCATAGCGCTGTCCGTAGTTGAGGGAAATCTCTGCACCCTCGATAAGCAGACGACCATGGAATGATAATGTATAGGAATCGATTTTAATATCTCTGCCTTTCACGTCTGACACAAGCACTCCCGCTGCACTCCTGAGGCCGGATCAGAACTCTCCATCACAATAGAAATGATACACACCTATCGGTGGCGATCTGGAGCTTAGCCATAGATGTCAGATCATCCGTGCTGTTAGCGGCAGAAATGCTGGTGAGTGGGGTATGGGACATGCTGCCTGGCATAGAGTCATTGGGTGTAGAGGTCGAAGTGGTACCATTCTGCTTTGCCGATTGCTTTGCGGCCTTTTCTGCGAGCCTCTTCTGCTTTGACGCTGAGGGAGGCATCGTGAATGATGTGCACGATGCAAAATCAATTTCTCGCAAAGATTATGTTCGGAGTTCAAAGATTTATGATCTAAGATTTGATAAACGATTATTTGAATAATTACATAATAAGTGCGAAGCACGTCGGATCACTCGTCTCTCGGTGTCCTTCAAGCAGGCTGGAGTCAGACAATTTATTTGCGAAAGCACGATGTCTGCTGTGGCGTCCGCATCGGTTGCAACGTTGAAGATTGATGTTATTGATGGTATGTTGCCTTCTCGCATATTGTAACCTCCGCTTGATGCACATCCAGTCTGCTGTGTGGATAAACCTACTTGGAAACGTCTTTGTTCTGGCGCATCTCTGAAGCTCATACAAGAGTGGTGGTCGATCTTTCATGCCATGGGCGAGGAAATCATCATGCAGTCGTACAATAAGTCAACTGTCTCCGATATAAATCAGTGGAAGTGGCCACAGTGTGTGAGGTACTTTGCTGGTTGCGCCATTTCTGATTGGACAGTTTAGTTCAGTGCTTGTAGCGTGGCCATAGTAAGCTGTCTGGTTCACTCTCAAGGAGTACACATAGGCTTGACAGAGGTAAGTTGATTCCAGCCTGATCGGGCACTTCGTGGAACATGTCGCTCTGGATTGCCGAAATGTTTTGGGGTCTTCATCGTTGTCACGCCTCATTCAAAACCGGAAGGACAGCGATCCCACAACCAAGGATAGGTGTGTGTGTGTGCTACAGGTTACAGCTACATGATGGCATTGTGAACCCTTCCTCCTGATCGGAGACCCAAGAATTGTCATATATGTAAAGGCGTCGTCCGAGCGCAGGCAATCAAGTTGATGATTAGATACCTGGGATTCGATCGAACATGCATTAAAAGCGCAAGGTGTGTCATTTCCAGTCCTGCGGAGCGACGCAGAATACACCAGCGGCTACTATTGGCTATGAAACCAAGAACTCTGAGGTTCGAAGAAGGAATCCTCAAGGGCTGGCCCATCTTCCAGACGCTGGGATCTGCTCATTCATCCGGCAGGTTGAATAATTTCACACATGTTTTATGATTCATTGTCTTCTGCACTCAGGATATGCGTATATTTCACCTTAAACGAAGCTAACCAGTTTTCCATCTGACCTCGAGGTTTATTTGCATATTTTCGACCTGGAGAAGATTTTAGCATGAGCCCATAAGACCGGAGAACTTCTGCTTCACCCTCCACTCGATATTTGATAATTGACTGGGCAATCCTGAATATGATTATTAGATTAGTGTTACACGTAGGGAGGGAGGAGATGAGGAGAGTACAGAAGGAGGAGGAAGGAGAGAAAGTGTACCATATTATACTCAGCCTTGGCTTTGAACGAACTTACACGCGCACCGAAACTTCTCAAACGTGGACCGCTTGGCTATTCGTATTATACTTATACCCCTGTTACAATATTCCCCAGCACAGCCCTAACAGGGCACCACGTCTGAACAGTTTACTTTGTTTGTTGCGGTATATAAATATAGAAGTTCTCTCTCTCAGTGTTACACTTACACAAATGGCCCCGACTGGCCGGTATAATTATGTAATTATAATAGACCATTACTGACTCCACCGTCCGATATTCGTCACTGGGGGAGAATTAAGAGGTGCCATTGAACCTCTGGAGGCTCCAGAACTATTACTACATTTCGCCGATATAACTACGGTGAGATTTCCGAGGTCTCATGATTGATAGTCCAAGTCCAATTGTCAGAAGTCCACATCAGCGACAGATGGGCCAGCCTACATATGGTGAGAACTTGAATGACCATGTGCCAGAAATTGATAATAACGTACACCCTTTCTTCAACTTCGACTCGTTGTGAGACACAGGCTCAAGGACGGCTGTCATCATCGTCATCATTATTTGATTCACCGCTAAGGATTAGTGCTGCTGTTACTCGAGGTATGCATGGTTGGAGTCTATATCATATGACACTGGAACTGACAAACTTCCTGCACCTCCGGAATTCATCCGGGCTGTAGCGTTCTCCCGCAACCGTGACGCGTAGCACAGCGGACTGCGACAAACGTCTCCGCGTGTGATAGGTTGTAGTCATGCGACTCAATACATATGGGAATGGTGGAAACACGACCCCACTTCCAGACTCGGAGCGCGGTTTAAATGCACTTGGGAGCGTAAAGAAGGGGAAAGCAACATTGGATCCCAAGTTACCCCAGTCAGACATGCTACCCCTCAGTGATCCTGCACCGTCTAGGCTCCCCAAACGTCGTGGACCATCATGTGTCCTCTTTGTAATTCTTTCGGTTTTGTGCGTTCTGGTGTCACCAGTCAGGCGCTCAAACATCTTCTCCTTGTCTCATCTCGATTTCTCGAGGGCAGAACCAGTAGTAGATGCGCTGGCAAGCATGGGTTTCAGTGGAAACGGACGTACGAATGATGTTCTGTGGGATAAATATAGTTTAATTATCAAAGGGCAGCGCGTTTTCATCCAGTGAGTACTCGATGAACACTTCATTTACATTTGATACATTTACATTTGTGTACTCAGTTCAGGAGAGTTTCACACATTTCGACTGCCTGTGCCTGGATTATGGCTTGATATCCTGCAGAAAGTGAAGGCTGCTGGATTTAACGCCATCAGTGTTTATTCCCACATGGTTCTGATCAACCCCTCTCCTGGTGTTGTCGACTTCAACGATTATCGCGCTTTGGAGCCCCTTTACAAGGCTGCGAAACAGACTGGCATATGGATTGTTCTCCGTCCGGGTATGATCCTTTGCATTTTGAAGGGGTTGATGCTAATGAGGATCAGGGCCTTACATCAATGCGGAGACAACTGCAGGAGGTATTGCACACTGGATAACATCAGAAATTGCAGGCGAACTGCGAACGAACGCGACGGACTGGCACGCAGCTTGGCAGGACTACGTGCAAGGAATCATTACTGAAACCGCTCCTTACCAATTGACCCAAGGCGGACCGGTGATAGGCAAGCCAGTTTTGATCATGTTTTACATTAACTTGTCTAATAGTCACTTCATTCTTAGCAATCCAAATCGGTCAGTGGCCCTTACATTTGGCATGCCCATATGATTGAATTGAGCTTAATCCCAACACAAAGACAACGAATACTCCCAGGAACCAGACACGCATGCAGAATACTTTCATCAGTTGGAGACTGTCTATTTGAACTCTAGTATTGTTGTCCCGTTGACCGCTAATGACCCAGGAGAAAATCGGGCGTGGATCAATGGAACGGTAAGTTGAATAAACTTCAGGTGACTGTTATATTGAGTTGCACGACACTTAGGGTGCCGTGAATATCTACGGGCAAGTCCATTCATGAGGCACTTGGGCTTTTGTTGATACGACTATGGTTCTCAAGTATGGATTCCTACCCACAAGGGTTTGACTGTTCCAACCCAGATGTCTGGAGCCCGGTCGTCACGAACTATTATAGCTATCATGAGTGTATGTGATTTATATTGGTATCTCTTACTCTTGATACTAAGTAAGCATTCAGCTGTTGACCCTGGCCAGCCATGGTATATCCCAGAGTTCCAGGGTGGCTCTTTCGATGCTTGGGGTCCAATGGCACCAGGTAAATCATTAGTCTATGCTTTAGCTACGCCATCACATGACCTTTCGGTTAGGTTACGATCAATGCCGTATACTTACGGGAGCCAATTTCGAGAATGTTTTTAACCTTAACCTTTGGGCGTCCAACGCAAAACTCATCAACTACTACATGCTATACGGGCAAGCCTTTCATTCTTGTACTTGGTGTGAGGCTCAATGTGCTTACAGAGGAACGTCATGGGGTGCCCTTCCGTTCCCCGGAGTTTACAGTGAAGTTCTATTCCTCTAAGAGTGAAACTGCTAGCTCATCAAATCACAGCTTCATATGATTATGGGAGTGCCATTGCAGAGAACAGGGAGTTGACCGTCAAGTATTCGGAACTGAAGCGTCAGGGTCTCTTCTTGCGAAGCTCCCCAGATTTCTATAAGACAGACTGGGTTGGCAACAGTACTGGTGGCATAGTTTCCGTCTCCAATCCGGCTGCCTTTGTAACTCTGCTGAAGAACCCTGACTCAGCGGCATCGTTCTATATTGCAAGACAAAATAATTCCACGACAACGTGAGCTCATATCATGCCGTGACGTTTCCCCAGGTGCTTACAATACCGTTAGGGATGTAACCACTTTCAAGCTGAATGTCACCACTTCTGCTGGTAACTTTGAGATCCCCCGTTTCACATCCGGCATCACGCTCGGGGGCAGGCAATCAAAGATTATTGTCACCGATTATTCATTTGGCTTGTCATCAAAGGTTCTCTATTCTACAGCGCAAGTTCTTTTTGCCGGCCAGATTGGTGGGAGGGATGTACTGTTCCTGTACGGCGACCCTACATCCGAGTCAGAGGCTGCTCTGACATTGAATGGTACACCTCGTATGCGAGGGGCAGGAGTCTCTTCTGTGTCCTCTGATGGTATCACTTCCGTCACTTTCCTTCCGGGCATTCAAGGACTCATCACGATTTGGGATTCAAGCGAGCAGCTCGTCCTCTACAGTGATGTCGACACCGCTGGTACCTTTTGGTCGCCCGAAATCCCTCCCAATGATTCCGTCGAGTTTGCCAACTATTGGCAGTTTGGCACAAATTCCTCCATCCTAGTTGGAGGTCCTTATTTAGTTCGCAACGCTACAATCACTGGATCGACACTCGCCCTTTGTGGCGACTTGAATGATAGCGTCCAACTTACAGTCATCGCGCCTGATAACGTGAAGACCGTTATATGGAACGGAATTCCTATCTCAGATAATGTTGCTGCAGTTTCAAATTTGACCGCCCAAGGAGGCTTTGTTGCGCAACTAAAGCCCTCATCCACGTTGCTTGGTTTTGCTCCACCTGCGCTTACAAATTGGAGATATGCGGACAGTTTGCCGGAAATCTCCAGCGGATTCTCTGATGTCAACTGGACTCTTGCTGATCATACCACCACAAACATACCCTTCAAGCCTTACTACGGCGACGGGAGGGTCCTCTACGGTTGTGATTATGGATAGTTAGTCATCGAATGATCTACGTCCTCTATCATAGCTCATTGACTAACAGCTGCGAGAACATCGTACTTTGGCGCGGGTACTTCAATGCCACGAAGAATACACAGTCTGTCAATCTCTCCATCAATGGCGGTGAAGGTGAGTCTAAAGGAGTAAAAGATATCTGAATGTTGATTATGTTACTTAGCTTTTGCTGCCACTGTCTGGGTAAACGACGTATTCCTGAACACATCATACGGAAAGTAAATCGTCATCGTGGATACAATCTGAGGGTGTTGCTGACCAGAGCTACATAGCTCTACAAACAATAAAAATATTTTGGAAGAAACGGATGATAAATTCTACTTCCCTCCGGGATCTTTGCTTTACGAGCGAGAGAACGTCATTACTATCCTTCAGGCGGGTTCTCATGCTCTTGGCCCGTCGTTGCCACTGATGACAGATCTAGGATAATATGGGCCTCAATGAGTCGGGCTGTAAGCCACACGTTGAACTCGGACTGAAGCGATCCTGATTTCGATGATGATTTTAGCTGCCATTGATGAAGAAAGATCTCCCCGGGGTGTCCGTGGCTTCATGCTCAACGCTGGAGAGTTTGGTGAATGGAAGGTTCAGGGTAAAATTGGCGGATACACCAAGTGTGTTTTCCTGTTTTCGGTATGACCATCTCGTTGTCTCATGATGAGACAGGTATCTCGACAGGGTGCGCGGGGTGCTGAACGAAGGAGGTCTCTATGGTGAACGCATGGGCTGGCACTTACCTGGGTTTGATACTTCTTCTTGGGCGTTGAGAGACCTCTCTGAGGGTCTGCCCAACGCCGCTGCCGGTGTTGGGTTCTTCGTTACAACGTTCAACTTAAGCATCCCAGATGGATTTGATGTTCCGATGTCCTTCATGTTTGATGACATTTCTCAGCCGTATCGATCTCAGTTATACGTCAACGGATGGATGATGGGTAAGAGGGTGTCCAACCTCGGGTACGTCTGGTTCATTTTAGCATACGAACCGGGCTGATAGCAAGATACAGGCCCCAGTATCAGTTCCCTGTCCATCAAGGTATTCTGAATTACAATGGTATCAAGTACGTACGACTCTTGATGTGACTGTGAGGTGATTACTGACTTACCTTTAGTACTGTTGCTGTCGCGTTGTGGGCTATGGAACCGACAGCTGTCACTCCAACTTTGCAGCTTACTGTTGAAGGCGTTTATGAAGGTGGTGTCGGCAGTATTGAGACTAACAACCCTCCTTGGTCGCCTGAAGGGCGGTTATAGGTCTGCAACCCTCGGACAAAACGCCACACCATTGCATTTACGATGCATCTTTGTCAGTAAGATCCTTGGTATCCCGAGTTAAAGAATGGTAGACAGCCTTCCAATCAAATACGATCTCTGAGAACTCGAAATAAAATGAAAATCCCTTATACTACGTGGAGATGCCATGATAACGCGGAGGTTTTACTTCTCTATAAGTTATCTCGAGTTGGCATGGGTCGTGTATCAGGATACGATGGGCATCTGTAGTAAGACGATAAAATTTTAATATACCCAGATCCGCCGGTACACGATTTGCCTGTGACAAAACTCTATCCGATCCGCGTATCTGGAGAGATGTGCTTTGTGTCTTCTAGATCTATCCATCGCTTTGATAATCACGTTGTATTCTCCTGTCAGAAACACTGTCAAGCGGCAGACGGAAAATCTTGAGGAAGAATTAAATTTCGTTTGAAGGTACATACTAATAGTACCACAGGCTACACAGCGCAGCAGTGATAGGATTTGCGGAAGAATTGAATTCGTAATGTGTAGCGATGTTTTGTCTAGCTGCCTAGCCAGCGGGGAGGTTAGATCAAAATCGTGATGGACCTATTAGTCACGTGTCTGCCGATATCATGTCTTCCTCAGACCAACAAGAGCCCCAGGCTGTTCGTCCGTTAGAGGTTCTCTACTGCCAAAGTAAAGACGATTTTCATTATTTGACTCGTATTGCTAATGTACGTCGATTTCCTAGTCTGCACATTTCCTCCCGAATATTGTGAATTTGGCTCCAGCTTGACGAGATGCAAGGAATGGCTCCAGGGAGCACACCCTCAACTTTTTGATAAGTACTATTCAGATGGTAAGCATTTTATCTGAGTACTAGTTACTGCTGATCGTGATGATCTTCAAGAGGCTCTCCAGTCAAAGATTGGTACTCTCAGCTTGGAGGCGCAGGCAAAACTCGAGAAGGATACTGCAAAAAAGGAGGCAAAGGCTGAGGCAAAGGCGGATGCTGCGCTTAAGAAAAAGATGGTACGTTCTCGAGCTACCTGGATCACACGTTTGTCACTCAGATTGATCCAGGCGTCGCAAATATCAATCAAACGCATCGAGCGTAACAAGCGGAAACACGTTACAGCTATCCACGGCCTTGAGGCATTTGGTATGTTTACCACTTTGTGGGTAGCCCAGGAGCTAAAATAAATTACGGGTAGACATTGACTTGAAGAAAGCTGCTAAATTCCTTGCTCAGAAGTTCGCTACTGGGGCATCCGTCACCAAGAACGCCCAGGGACAAGATGAGATCGTAGTGCAGGGAGATGTATCCGACGACGTCTTGGAGCTTATTGAAGGTGGAGCTGGTCCATTGAAGGGTGTGCCTGCAGACAATGTTATGATCGTTGAAGAGAAGAAGAAGAAAGCTGCAGAGTAATTGTATCGGTTGAAGTTCATGATGCAGTGGTTGTACGACTTGAATTTTCGTAGTGATTAATGTTTCCATTGCAACTCTAGATTGTCGTCCATCCGCGGTTGTGATTTTATCGAGGGTGTAAGTATCATAGTAACTACCGTGGGAATTCACAGAAGACTTGGCTGTCTTCCGAGAGACTGCCTCGTGTCAACCTATCCTTCTCATGTCACATACCATGCTCAAAAGCAATAGGAGGCGTTATCTTCAAAGCAGACATTTATTAAAGAACTCGCATCAAAGCGTAAGTCAAAGAGTTCGCGGACAACATGATGCACAAGGGACCACTCGTAAGGCAACCTCCCACAAAGATACACTTCTTTTGGTTTACACAATTTGCAGAAATCGCTTTGACTACGTACCTTTGAGGGCTTTGGCTCGAGCCACCCGTATGAGTTTGTTTCGCTCTACGACATACGGTGGTATAAATTGAAGGTTAGTTTTACATGTTCTGTCGTCACCAAGTGCTCATCCCGATAATCTCTCTTCCCCTGTACACGCATAACTATCAACGATGTCTTACATGAACCCTCTTCATCCCCCCGTTCCCAGCAACATTCACTCGTCATACACTGCCCTTGCTGGGGCCTGCTCCGCATATCAACCTCCCTTCGCTCAAGCTATGCCGCCCACTCACCGACGCCTGCCTCAGGCGCCATTATCAAAAGTGCCGACATCTCGTCGTTCCACTCCTTGTCCTGCCGTCACGTTTGACCTTCATGGGGCTCCCGCACACGGTCTTGGCGTTCCTATGTGTGAACTACTGGCTCGTTCAGGAGGTGCACTGGAACGTATGCTCGTCGGTGCGAATGATGGTGTTGGTGCTCAAATGAGCGGATCTATTAGCCTTCGCAGAGTCAATCTCAAGATCTTGGTAAATTAACTTGTATCATGAATTATTTTCTGTTACCTGATCTCCATCTGCACTTTAGTGGCCGGGCTATGAGCATCTCGATCGCAGTTACTCCATTGATATTCATACTCCGGGTGGTCCTCTCACTCGAGGGCAACTTGCCGTACAAATTGCACGTGCATTCGCGCGCTTCATCGAGGTTTGTCCTTGCTCCAGTTCCGGTCGTGTTCATACTCACAGCATTTCCACAGGAGCTGCAAGGTTACCCTCCTGCGCAGCATGGCGCCAGTTGGCGCTTCGGAAATGGCGGAATTGGGTTTAATCGCCTCATGCTTTCGGCCCTTTGGAACGTCTATGACGACGTTTGGTTAGCTGAGGTCATTGTCGACTTTCGTTAAGCGAAGGCGTGGACTTGACTCATTGTCATCGCTCCCCACAGCTAACACAGCATAACCCTCATGCACATGTAGCCCTATAGATATTTCGTCTCTCAAGTACTGTAACGTTACTTATTTCCTCACCTAATACTCACATCCTTCATAACTGACTTGATAGAAGTACATCATTAAACTACGGCAGGACCTTAAGCTAATTATAGCTTGTATATAACATTAGACATGGATTTGTTTACTACTTTTGTACCCTTCCTCGTGTTGCCAGCGTTGCAAACGTGCCACACGACTCTTCCATGAAATTCTATCCGGAGCTGGATCTCCGTGCCTTTGCAGTGCTCTAAATCCATAGCTAGTCCGCAGTACGCCGTGTCCGAGCGCCAAGGCTCGCAATTTCCATTACAGTTTTGCTAGAAATATCACGCATGCACAACGACTGTGGGTTCCATACTCTCATTGAATTGTTATTCTCTGACCTTAGACGACTATGGGCGACCACGATAGACCCAGACCTGCCATAGAGAAGCAGATAACAACTCCGAGACACATTCCGAGTCTCGGGCTGCAACGGGCCAAAAGCTTGTTGACAAGTACCGGCACGCTAGCAGCACTGCAAATGGTCGCACCAGACCCGTCCCCAGCTAGGGGAATGGCCTTACATACGAAGGACTCGGAAGATGGGAACGGAAAGCTGAGAGATTCTGTGATAGGTTTTCTCAAGGCCAAAACGGCTCCAATTGTCAAGTCTGTTCGATCGAGGAGCCAAGATGCTCGCCGTAATAGGAAGGATGATCGTTCTCCTCTTTCTGACTCGAGGAGTACGCCTAGCACAATCTCTTCATCAGCAGAGCAATCAGCGGTATCGCTTGAAGTTGCTGTGCCCAGTTTACCAGGTACAACGAGCTCCGACGCCACACCTCCCATCCAACGCAACGCTAGAAAGTCATCCATGGCCGATGGGACTGTTCCTCTATTGCTAAGGGAAGGAGTACATATGACAAAAATATCTCCTGGAAAGCAGAAAACTTATATATTTAAACTCGATCCTGATCAAGGCCAGATCATATGGCAATCCAAGAAACTGCGGATCAGTACGTATTTTGACCTGCAACTCTCCTCTGGGCTGCTGACATCCTGAACCGTTGCAGTCCCCATCGAGAACATCAAGGAGCTTCGTTTCTCATCTGACGCCCGCTATTATCGCCAACAATTCCAACTTGCGCAGGATTATGAAGACAGATGGATCACCATCATCTACATTCTCAATGGCGCTTATAAAACCCTTCATCTGATCGCTTCAACCAAGGATGTATTCTGCATGTGGGGCATCACACTGAGGAAGCTTTATGCAATACGCCAAGAACTTATGACGGGTATTGGAAATGAAGAGATCAGACACGCGATCTGGGAGAAGCAGTACTGGACGGCATCGGATGAGTCGAGCGACCAGAAGTTGCACTTTGATGAAGTGGAGAAGCTCTGCAGACGCCTAAATGTCAACACTTCGACAGAGGAGCTAAAGCGGCTGTTCAAGGTGGAAAAAAATCATTTTTCCTCGCATAAAATGCTCACAACTGCACAGCAAGCAGACACGAAGTGCCAGAGTTTCCTCGACTTCTCTGACTTTCAACGCTTCGTCAAGCTGCTTAAGGCGCGCCCTGATATCACCCTGTTATACAAGAAACTATGCAGCGGCAACGACGGGCGATTTGACTTTAATATCTTTGAGCATTTCATGCGTCATACTCAGAAGGCATGTTCTTCGTTTTGATCTAGCTTTGTGAAACTGATTGTCATTCAGTCTAAGCTGTCCCGCCCTGCACTCTTAGAACTGTTCGCGCATTACGCTAAGAACCCGGATGGTTCATCGGACGCTAGTCCGCCACCCTCGCCCAAAGGACCCGCATCTCCGCCCGCAAGATTACTTTCTCCTCCGTTGTCTACTTCTCCCCCATCCGATACTGTGTTATCACAGCCCCTCACAACTCCATCAATGGCCTACATAGCTCACAAACTTCGCGCATCTCAGTCTCCTGGACTAGTCATGTCACTTGATGGTTTTACCTCATTTCTTTTGTCTTCCGATAATTCAGCTTTCTTAGAGCAACAAGGCAAAGTGTGGCATGATATGACGCGTCCACTTTCGGAGTATCTTATCTCTTCCTCGCACAACACATATCTTATCGGCCACCAACTTGTTGGTTCTAGTACAATCGAGGGCTACATCCGGGCTCTTCTGCATAGTTGCCGTAGCGTCGAGAGTAAGTGCCATCTTATCTGGAGTTTTTTTGACTCATCTCACCTACGTCTGTTACAGTTGACGTTTACGATGGTGATAGTGAGCCGATGATATATCATGGAAAGACATTCACTTCTAAAGTTCCGGTGAGAGAAGTGTGCGAAGCCATCGCAAAGTACGCTTTCGTTACGTCTCCATACCCCGTCATCATATCTGCCGAAATCCACTGTTCGGTGCCGCAACAGGAGATGATGGTGGAGGTCATGCACGATGTATTCCGAGATGCGCTTGTCAGCGCACCTGTGGCAGGACGCATGACGCTAGAAAATCTCCCAAGTCCGGAGTATTTGAAAGGGAAGGTGCTGTTGAAGGTGGATTTTTTTTTCCATGTGTGGGGCCTCGTGTTCACGACATCGCCACCTCTAGGCAAAGAACCTCTATGTCGCAGAGAACAAATCTATTCATGCGACAGAAGTCAGCGTCGACCTGGAGTCCTCTTCTACCGAAACATCCACAGATTCAGACGTTGTTCAAGACATCAGGGAAGAACGGATAAAGCCAAGGATCTTTGAAATGGACGCTATCAACGGTGAGATACGCGCAGCAACTCTATTTTGTCGTGGCTCATAGATACGACAGAGGTGAAGGACGAATTGAAGAAGGCCCGCAGTCTATTTGATCGTGTTCGCGGTGGACATTCCCGTAACATGTCTGGTATGGCTGCTCTTGCCGTACCGACTGTGGTCTCTTTAGCGACGTCTGAGCCCCCTGCTCGACCGGAATCACGCGACGTCAGCAAAGTTAAGATGTCGGCCGCTGTTGCGAGCCTTCTTGTATACACCGTTGGTGTAAAGTGCCGAGGCATTAACAAGAAAGAGCACTACGCACCGGAACACATGTTCTCTCTCTCAGAGAAGACAGCTAACAAGATGGTGAAGCAAGGAATGGTGGATCTTATCAAACATACTCGGACACATCTGGTTCGAATATATCCAAAGGGCTTACGGGTGAACTCGTCCAATTACTTGCCTCATCGCTATTGGGCTGCTGGCGCGCAGCTCGTAGCTATCAACTGGCAGACGTTTGGTACATTCTTAAGACTTGCTATTGTCAATTGGTATTGATTGGCGTCTAGATCTAGGTTACATGATCAACCATGCCATGTTCCAGCGTAACGGACGAGCGGGCTACGTCTTAAAGCCCCTCGTCCTTCGTACACATGACAAAGAATTACTTTCTCGTCATACTCAACATTCACTTGACATAATGGTATGTATTTCTCTCGTTGTACTTGATGCAAGCAACACTTATGGATTCATAGGTCATCTCCGCTCAACAGCTTCCTCGTCCGAAAGACTCCCTTGGGCACGAAATCATGGATAAGTCTATGGTGGACCCATACGTCGAAGTTTCCATCCACGTTCCCGACTGGGCTCACGCCTCGGATAACCAAACATCCTCTTCTTCGGCAACCTCTTCACCCTCCTCAACTGGTTCTACTGGTCGGCTGCTGTCCAGACGCACCAATTCAGTCAAGAACAATGGCTTCAACCCTGTTTGGCAGGAAGTACTAAGCCTTCCATTCGATTGTGTTGGTGACATGTTTGATTTGATCTTTGTGCGCTTCGCGGTGCGCAGGGATGGCGATAACGATGAAGAGCCGATTGCCGTGTATTGCGTCAGCCTTGGAAGTTTGGCGATGGGTCAGTATTTTCAGGATTGCGACATGACTTTGTATTGACGTCATCTACAGGCTATCGGCACCTCCCCCTGCACGATACGCAACTCTCCCAGTATCTCTTTTCCACTCTTTTCGTGATGTGTGCTATCAACTAACATTACATCCAACTTCATTGTACACCGACACTCATGTTCACAAGCAGAATATATCATGCATCAGGAATAGGCACTTAGATCATTAATTGTGGTAGCCAAGATATATAAATAAATTGCGCGCACACTCCAGTGGACATCATACAATTCAGGGATAACGATGACAATTAGACTTCCAAGAGCATGACGATGACGAAATAACATGACAGTAGATGAAGGATATAAACACTGGTTGATATAGATGGATGAACACTATCATTGTTCGATTCGATTTCTTCTATTTTGGTGGGGGAGTTGGTGGACCTGAAGACAATATTGCCGAATTGCATATTCACATGGGACACATCGACGTACCGAAAAGACCGGGGCGTGCAGCCGGCGTCACAGGCCTGGGCGAAACAGGCGCAGGCATTGGTGCTGGTACGTGCGCAGGATTTGCTAAAACATGGAAATCGTTTTAATCGTGAGGTGTAAATCAGAAGCGACACATCACATACGCCTCCATTGTGCCCATGCGGGCAGATTTGGCTTTGGAGGTTCGATCGCGGGAACGGGAGTTGGAGCAGGAAGACTCTTGGGAGCTGGTTTTTCTCGTCTTTGTGGTTTGTGGACGACCCTCCAGGCTGGGCGAGCGGGGCCGGTTAAGCCTTCTTCTGGAGGAGGGGAAGCTGCAGGGGGTGGAGGCGGAGGCGGCTCTTGGGGCTACAAGCACATCAGAGTTTGACGATGCCTCAAGATCTCATCACACTCACAGGTGGCCTCCAATCAGGAGAATATTCACCTCCTGCGCCATGTTTGGATTTTACGGCCATAAGCTCGGCAATTTCGCTGTTCGCGTTGGCAGTCAGCTGCGCACATTGGGCAGATAAAGGTGGATGCATACAATTGAAGCTGCCTGCGTTCATCTCTAAGTTTTCCTACCTCTGCTAACAAGATGCGAACTTCGCTCGCAAGGGCTTTGCTAAAATCGTTGAGGTATCTGGTGTGGCCCATCCATGAGTCCTCTAGCGTCCTTGCCGCGGAAAAACTAGTGATCTCACTTGGGAGGAGCGCCGTTGTTGTAAGGATTTGGGCCGCCTTTGTTAGAGGACATGCTTTGAGAGTCTGCGGTGATGGGTTGAAATGGGGACTGGGATTATGACAAATGTTCCGGTGCGTGGAGGCAATAAGCTTGGGACACACGAGGCAATAATAGTACTGCCTGAACAAGTAACTAGCCTGCACCAGGCCTGCAGACGAGTCAAATGTATTTAACAGACACTAGTCTATGATAGTGTTACTTAGTGTTACTCCATTATTCGGCAGTATGACGACTGATTGAGAGTTCGATGTCCACTACAACAGCTGTAAGCCTAGTGTTTCGAACTACCATCAAGTAAGCGATACATGAATAGGAAAATTTGGACTTGACAGGAAAAAAAAATCATGCAAGTTACTTTGTACCAGTGCACGCTGGGTGTGCGGGTATGTTTATGGCTGTAGTAGACTCCGAGGAGATAACCACGTCTCCGACGAACTGGTCCCAGAACCGCATCAACATACATAAGTCGTCCATGTAGCATTGAATGGTATCGTGTATTTTGCGATTCGTTCAGATGAGGACAAAGATTACGGCTGTACAACAGATTATGCCCGGGACAAGATAGATGCACTATTGATGCACGTAATAACACACTCAGCGGCAATTGTGCGTATGGATGCATCTACATAACAGTATCAGTTTGGTTCCAATCGAGAGGAAGAACGCATACATATGCGATCTTCCGGATTACAGATATTAGATATCGCGTTGAATATATATCGCCTGGATATGGTCAGATGGAGCGCTGCAACTAGGATGGATTGCACGAGCACCACGTACTGAGCTGCAAGATTCTAGAGGACGATCTGACCTAGAATCCGTCATAATGATATCGGATACGTAATTTCCTTCGCCAGTCGCGAGCACTCGGATATGTGGATCAAGGTGAGTCAAGTAGAGTATGAGAAATGGCTGGGGAAGGGAATGAACCCGCCAGATCTCATGTGTTGTGTCCCACGTCGTCTAACCGCTCTTGAGGCAGTTAACTCGGATCAGCATATTGGACTGAAATGTCAGCATCACCGATTCTGCAATTCTAATCAAAAATGAGGTGGGCCAGCTTACAAAAGGCCAGTTCGCGACACACCGGCTTGTAATGTTGCAAGGAGTTCACGTGCGAAGGTAAGAGGAGGAGCCGACTTGAGAACTTGTTGAAGCCCAATCCCTCGATCTTCTGGGTGTCTGCATTGTGAAAATGATGTAGGGCTTCGATGATGATATGATGTGCCCATGTAGTTCTTGAAATAATGTGAAAGTATGAGGAAAAGCAAGAGCAAAGGAAAAACTGACAACACAACAGCGTGCCGCAGATTCTAAAAAGGGAATGTCACTCTCGCGGATGTCCTCTCCATCTCGTTTGTGCTTGTCGTTTGTCACTGCCCTCGGGTTTGGGTTGAATGAATATCGTACTTGCGGGATTCTGTAGGTTGTGTGTATATCATTCATCTAACGAAGACAGATAACTCAGAGTGAGCGTTTGGATTAATAGCCAAGGGGTATATCGGTTCCTGAGTTACGCTTCATAGCAAATTGAAAGTGTGAGCGAGGTCCTTGATGTACATATTTATGGCGCTGGATCAGTTCAAAAATGATACACACAAAATATGCACACACACACGCGCATATTCGACACACACGCAGATAGCTAAACACACATGTCTTGTATTGTAACACACTCAGTACTATAGGCGCATTTCCGAATCAACTATGTTCTAATCAAAGTGTCTTGAATCATTAGGCCGCTGCAGCCCTGGCAAATATCTCACCAGACTCGCCAACCAAGTCATCAGATGACGAGGAATCAACTCGGAATCAACTCGGAATCAACTCGGAGGATACCCTTCCCTTTTATAAAATTTCTTCATGGCTTGGCAAGCCCAAGGTATCCAATTCGGCTTTCGTCAGCATTGGGGCAGGCTCTGTGATCAGGGCCGCCGACAACTGCTGAGCTGTCTCCTCGACCAGATCAAAAGCAAGACAGAAAGCTGTTGCTTTCTTCACTGTCTGAAGCAGCATTTTCCAGCACTCTAGATTGACCCTTCCAATTTCTGGCCCAAGTTCCTGGAAGTGCTCGATAGCTTCATTAAATTTTTGAGGATTGTGGCCATCAAGGAGAAAACACGCCATCGAGTTCCACCACAGTTGCCACCAATCAATGAAACAAGCGGTGTTGTCAGTGCAGTATGGTGAATGTGTGATAATGGGTGGTTCCTCACAGGCAATAATACGGTTATGCTCATCGAGAAGTTCTTTTAGATCTACGAATGCATTCCAGACTTCGAACCCAAGTCTCCTTCGCACTGGTCCTGGAATATCACGGATGCGAAATTCGATGAGATGGCGAAAAGCAGGAACAAAGAACTTTGAGATTGAAAATTCAAGGCAGAGTGCAAGTAGCTCATATGGTTTGTGTTGGAATTGATGTTCATGGAGGTGATTGATGGCGACATCACGAGCCTTTTGGCTCATGAATTTATTGCTGAAACGAAGAAGGTCAAGGACATCATCGTGAGTGGGACCTTCGGGTTTCCAGCTGCATAGTAGTCCTACATTTAGAATAAATGCAGTACCTCAAGAACTGTCTTGACTTACCTATTGTATGCAACTGAGAGGAACAGTTCGAACATATTCATGCTGAGTTCAGGAATGATAATGGGATGGTCATTGTTTGAGCCTTCCATGCCTTCTGTCAGTGGCAATTGACTTCCCACAGAAAACATCTCCTCGAATGCAATGGATGTGCATGATAATTGAGTTGCATGGACCTTGAACAATGCATTTTCAACCTGCATTTTGACCATTAGTCTACAGTATTGTCAAACAAAAACATCTTACCAAGAAAATATGAGTACCATCAAGTATATAGAAGCGGCGATGTCGAAACCTAAGAAGACTTGGGGCCCCAAACATGATGGTCTGCAATTGAAGTTTGAATTCAAGTCGGAGCACAAAGGACGTAAATGCAGTGTAGCCACCGCTTTATCACCTCTATTCACCAACCATGGATCTTCCAGCTCTGCCAGAACGTGAAAATCGATGGCCACAAAATGTCTATGCTGCGGAGGGTATCATCAGTAATATATACAATGCTGCAATTAAAATACTTCGGTCAAATGATGCAGAACCAACCAGAGTGGCATACCACTATGATGCACTGTCCACAGAGGCCCTACCTTTGCTCGAAGCAATTGAAAGTGATTCAAGTCCTGCTGATTACCAGCTTCTGCATGACTGGCTACTAGCATGTGCTAGGCTTATTGGGGAGGCAGCCACAATGCTCAAGGATATCAGTTGAAATCTTCATGTGTAAATCTTTCACTTGCCTGATGCTCTGCTATCTAAATAAACTTCAATCCAGGAAAAATGCTGAATGAGCAAATGTGATAATCCTGGAGCTTGTGACTCTGGGTCATCAGCAATGTCGACTTGGGTGTTGGAAGAAAATCATTAACTTTGATTTTGTCAGTAAAGCCCTGTCCAACCAGCACCATATCATGCTGCCAGATCTCGCACGAATCCTCCAAGTGTCCCACACTACTCTGTGGACATTTATTCGTCAACATGGTCTACAAAAACACTTTACAGTTATTAGTGATGCTGATCTCGATCAACTTGTGAGGACTTTCAAAGAAAGTAAACCAGAATCAGGATTCCCGTACCTTGTTGGCTTCCTTCGACACCAAGGTATTCGAGTTCAGCAGCATCGTGTTTGGCAGTCCCTGTGCAGAGTTGACAGGCTGGGACAAAGGCTGAGAGAACGACATGTTACCAGAAGATGAAAATACCAAGTTGCTCGACCAAATGCACTATGGCATGTAGATGGTCATCACAAGCTCATTCAATGGGGCTTTGTCATCCATGGTTTCATTGACGGGTATTGTCGCACTGTAAGTCAATTAATTCATATAAGTAACAATACACCTTACTGTACCAACAGATAACAGCACTACAAGTCAGCACAAATAATCGTGCATCAACTGTGTTGGATTTATTCATCTATGCAAGAAATGAATATGGTATCCTATCTCGTATTTGTGGAGATCGTGGTGGTGAGAATATTCAGGTTGCCACTCACATGATTGCGACAAATGGTCACAATCATGGCTTGTTCCTATGGGGATCGTAAGTGGAGTCCTCTGGAAATCTACTTGAATAATAATGCATGTTAGATCAACACGGAATTCTTGCATTGAATGATTGTGGGTTGAAGTAGGCACACAGTTTGTACGCCAGTGGCGGGGATTCTTTACCAGGCTCGAATGACTTCATAAACTTGATGTTGACAAGCCTGGGCATTTGTGGCTCCTTAGTGTGCTTTTCTTAAATGCGCTCAATGATGATTGTCGACAATTTCAACAAGAATGGAATTTGCATCCTATTTGTGGTTCTGATACCAGGGATCGAAGCCCTCAGGTCAGTGAATACTCAGTGGTACAGAATTTTTATCTCATAACTATGAAGGATATGCGCCTTCTAGGACAGGCATCATTAGGTATCTATGAAGACAAGTTTGAGGGTATCTGTCCTACAGTTCTGCAGCGCTATTATGGTATTCATGGCAGGGAGGTTGTCCGTCATCGAAATCAGACAGGTGCTGGCCACCCAAGTGATGAGGTGGATGAACCAGAAGAAGATGATATTATCGGCCGCATTGAGCAGGAACAAGCAAATGATGTCCAGCATGATGCTGTTGAGGTTCCAGACAGCAATACTCCTTTTCAGAACGAAGAGGATGAAAGTATGTTCTTCAAAATACTTGAGGAGGTTGTCATGGAGGGGATTGTACCAGAGGGATACAATTTACACGAGGGTGAAGACAAGTATGATGAAAACACAAGGGAATACCTACGAGTTGGAAGGCAGAGGGAGCATCATGTGGAGATATCATTGGCTGACCCTATCTGGAGAACTCACTCAACATTATGGGCTCAGGCATCTAGTATTCTAGATCACTTTGAAGCAAATGAATTTTTTTGAGTCGCTTAAGTAGTACTTAACAAAATCTGGAGGGACCCAGGACCATTGTATACAAATTCCGCACCTCGCCGACTAATTTGTGTTCCAGTCCTCTCTTCCATCTCACTTAGAATGCCAAAGCCAGCATTTTGCAAGGGCAATCCTGATGAATCAGTACCCTGCTATTGCGAAGAGTACTTGGCACCCACGAATATTCCAGTCGGCCAAAAAGAGCTTTGTGCTGAATGTTTGCATGGGAAGAGCAAACATCCACGACCTCAACCACCTGTACTGGCTGAGCTACCAGCAGTCACTACTGCAAAGGAACGAGTTGGAGTGACAGCTATATTCAAGCAATCACTTGCTCGATGAGCAGGACAAGGTAGTCAGAATACAACTACTGCAACAGCTGCGAGAGATGAGGTGATGACAGGATTTCGCCCACCTGCAAAGCAGAGATTCCCAGTGAGTAACTTACCTGACTTCTGTGTGTTTGAAATGACTGGTGCCGCCTAGGGCAGAATTGTATCCTCAAGACAGGCCAGCTCTTCAAAGCAAGGTCACGTCCCAATCAAAGTCAGTGCCATTGCCATCTTGGTGAATTACCTCGATGTATGTTAGCTTAAACAAGCTATGACTAGTACTATGAGCTTACCTGGCAACCAAAAGGACAAAGGAGAGTTGTTGACCACAATTCCGCCTGTCAAGACAGAGATGTCAAAGTTAAAATGAAGAGGATGCGCTCATTTTGATGGAGATCAGCCTGAGGACGGAAGTGTGGATTTCAGCTTTTGTTTAGACTGGACATTTGAGGAAGTTGATGCTTACATTCAAAGATTATTTCCCAAAGTCTTTGAATACCTCAACTCCATGAAGGTTGGTGATGTCAAAGGGAAGGCTACAGACAATGGGGCATCTGAATGGGTGTTAATTTCGAAAGAGAACCGCAGGCTCAGTGTCGCACCTGAGCCCTTCCCAACTGGCAAACACCTCGAATGGTACAAAGGCAGAAGCAATGCCCCACTTCAACAGACAAATATCTTTATTGGTGAGTCGTTGATAAATTCGTCCTAGATTTTCTAATCAGTATATGTATAATGATAGGTATCCAGAAATTCGTACCTGAGCATACTTATGCACGCTGGGACCCAGACATGGTTATTATTGATATAGCTGATGACAGCGATGATGGTGATGATGGCAATGATGGCAATGACGGCAACCATAAACAGGAGTATGGGCTTAAAATTGAAGACAACATATTCACTCAAGTTCCAAAGATTGGTTAGTCTCACATGCACACTCTCGAGTGCTGTGTTTAAAATTCATTGTGTTACTTACTCAAGTGTGTCCAAAACGTCCAATGCAGCGTGGAACCTGTCAAGAACCTGCTCAGAAGAAATTGCATGGAGGTAAGTACTACTGTTTAATTGTATGGGAACACTACTGACACATAATATTTAAAATCAGCTCATGGACGGCCCATTGCATCGAAAACAGGGAACAAGTTGGGAAGATCCTCAGGCCAAGTTAAACATAAGTGTCAAGTTTTTATTTTCTGGCAGAAGTCAAATGTCTAACACTTGGAATTTACAGTTTTCTGTCCAAGTGGCTCTGATACAGATGACAGTTTCAACACCCTGCCAGCTAGTCTGAAAGGGATGTCAATCTCACCACTGGTTCAGAAGCATGCTCCACACCATAATCCAATGATGCCATTGATCAAGGACGAAGAACACCACCAGGATATCGACCTGCGAGACTTCACAAAGGCTCAGAATCACCATGTGCCTGGCGTACCTAATCGACCACTCTTCCAGCCTCTCATTTCGGTCCAACCTACACTGAATGACCTGTTGTGTGGCCACCCAGACATCAATGATCCATTGTCACGTCCGTTCCACAACCCCTGGACAACAGACTACTTCATTGGCTCTATCAAACTTTGGCTTTAATTTTGTGTGAAAGTCTCATCATCCCATTTAATTCCCCTTACTTCTTTGAATCCTATGTCATTTGCCCTTTAATCTTCCTCACTCCTTTTAATCCTTCATTCTGAGCCCATACTACTATTCAACTCTTTGTTTAATTCCTTTCCCGCCAACTTATCCTTCATTAGATGCTGGTTGGTTCAATTGAAAAATTTAGTTCATCAGTTTATCTCACACATCCTCACCTTCATCATTGCATATCTGGTGGCATTGTCAATGAAAATCTCATTGAATTTTTTGCCAACTTGCTCTCAGCTGTGTCCATCTTCTGGCTCAAGAAGCACGGTCTCACATTCTTGTCAGCTGCGAAAAGGGTATGTACACCATTTTTGCATCAGAATGTTCCAATTGCACGAAATTAACCAAATAGAGCATGAGATGTGTCAGTATCTGGAGTGAGGACATGGTCAAGAAGGATTTTGTAGGTCAAGGACCTTACCCAGCAAAGACAACCCCTCCTCCTACCACAAATCCCTTCCCCCTTCCTCCAGCTGCTTTGGCACATATGCCTTCATATGGCCATCATTATCTTTCAGTCACTTTCACAATGTTGCATGGTGTAAACGGGTTCAGCGTGCCGACCTCATAGGCCAGGGAGACTCAAAACATCAGCCACTTTGCTTTTGGTCATCAGTAGTGCTTGATTTTCTTCATTACAAGTGAGATATTTGCCAGGGCTGCAGCGGCCTAATGATTCAAGACACTTTGATTAGAACATAGTTGATTCGGAAATGCGCCTATAGTACTGAGTGTGTTACAATACAAGACATGTGTGTTTAGCTATCTGCGTGTGTGTCGAATATGTGTGTGTGTGTGTGCATATTTTGTGTGTATCATTTTTGAACTGATCCAGCGCCATACATATTGCTATTAGAAATAAATGATATCAGACAATTTACTGGATGCGGAGTGTTAACAGAGGATTCGGCTGAAACTAGATGGCAGTTCAGGCATGCAATGAGTCAGGGTCACATGCGCGTGTTGACAGAAACGCGTCTTTGGAGCGACGTCGAAACTTGCTACATCAATATAGCCAATCTCTCGTCTGTCTTCCTCCTTGCATCCCAAGTTCACCGACATCCCATTGGCCCTCATCGTATCAATGTGTCAGTGGGATCTGTTTGGCTCTATTATCTAACAACTAATCCTAACAGGCATACTTCGAACTAAGTTTTCAATGTCTCT
This sequence comes from Suillus sp. MG131, assembly GCA_003313855.1. Taxonomy (NCBI): domain Eukaryota; kingdom Fungi; phylum Basidiomycota; class Agaricomycetes; order Boletales; family Suillaceae; genus Suillus; species Suillus sp. MG131. Next base: position 3,262 of record QLOO01000281.1, on the reverse strand, counting down.
CTCCGAAGATGATAGCGATCGCAATCCGGAATCATCATATGCTGACTTCATCCATAAAGACCACGAAGATTCAGATATCGCTACGCCTAGTTCAATCCAAGAAAGTAGCCAGGACGAGTACACCGTGACACCCACCAAGAATAAAACCTCCTCCATCATCTACTCCACCTCTACAAGTCGCTCGGGCTGCACTGAGAGATGTTCTCCAAAGACACGCCTCGGATTTCAAAAAATGTATAAAACGATATATAAGGGTTACTTCTGCCTTATCACGCAGGAAGATGATGTGCCCCAGATAGTGTATGTTATTCCACCTGCAACCAAAGGCAGTACAGTATGCAGTTCCATGACCTATGAGAAGCGCATCCCTAATATTTCTTCAGTTCAAGCTCTACGAATATTGCCTGGGTTTGGAATACAAAAGCTTGCATGTCAACAGCCGGTCAAATTTATTCATTCGTACGATACTCCATGACATCTTTTGTGAGATTGTAACACTGACGTTAGTCTGCAGTCGACCCCACTTGGCAAATACGTTTTGATAATAATGAGTGGTTTCTACTGCCGGATGCACGAACATTGAGAGATGTTCATCACCATGTCAAGGCGGCTATCGAATGGAGACAAAATCCCAACTCAAAAGGCATCATACCCCTCCGGTCAAAGGTAGTTACAATCATGTCACTCATGATATCCCAAAAATATTTACATTTCTGCAGTGGCGACTCGGGACCCTAACGAAATACACCTTTATACCAGTATCCTTCAAGGGAGCCTTCCTGCGCTGCAATAAGGGACGAGCGATCATTCATAAATATCCTTTTCCCGACCTCCCATTGCTCGAGTGTCACATCCTCCCTCCGTATGCAGTAATAAATGCAGGCCAGAAACTGTGCAGAAATCAGGTCGATGGGATCGTTCATGGCCTTCATGCGGATCAGACAACAGAGTTCGAGGAACTGAAACAGAGACTCACACTCTTGTGTGATATTTGGGACCTTTTCATAGGTGCTCAAGACGCAGCGAAGGCTTGGGGGAAGCCAGCAGAGGGGGATAACACAGAAGCAGTGGGTAGTAGGAAAAGAAAACATAATGACTCGGGTCAGACAAACAGACGTAGCACACGGTTCAAATCCGAGCATGGGGGTACGCGTGATCTAATTCATTATGAACATATCTCAGGGATGATGCTCAATACCCACCAGGCCATTGCAAATGTGAACGATTACCCAATTCAATCGGGGACAGCCTCACTGAGAAGATTGTCTCGGGCATTAAGCGACAGACGACGCATGACTGGAGGGCTAGCATCAAACAATGGATCGTAGAGTCAACTAGGGCTTCATCCTCAGTAGACTTGAATCTTCCGCCCGATCACTATACATGCACATCACTCGTGACACCCCCTGAAAAATGTTAGGACTGCGCCCACCTGGCTACGCACACACATAACACGTCTATCTCGTATATACTTCCCTGCCTTCCTTATCTCCCTTGACGTCGACACGCCCTCCTCCCTACTTGATACACCTTCTCTGAAGAATTGCTAGGTTGACAAACCTGTCGAGTTTATCGTTTTGACAATGCACGCGCCGGTCTCCCGGCGAGCACGCCTACTACCCGTATGTGCGATGAGGTGCTCGACTGATTCTGCTTTTGACCTCGGGGCGCCCTCTGCTATTCCACCGCTGGAGCCCGAACTATCAAATTTTATGGTAGACAACACGCTTAATATTTGAATCTATCTGAAGCACTATGAGTATAGTATCTGAGCCCAGTGTAGTAATCCGGCTTCGACATAACAAGCGACACTCACTATTCCAGCTGACATGTTTGTCAAAAGTTGACCGGAGCCTTTTATAGCAATAACATACTTGACGTGTTGAACTGAAAAGGACACAGGTTGAAATTTAACGGACAGCCATCTGGCGCTACAATGATCTCGAGACTCATCTTACCAAGGAACACCCCGAATATACCAATCTGGGCAAGCCTGAGGGCGTCGCACTTCCTCGTGTCGTGTTAGATTCTATGGTCCTCACCGCAGCCGAGGAGAAACGCGTAGGTGTTCCAATTCGACCTGGCTAGTATCATGCCTATGGAATACACATGCAGCATGACCTGTACCCTCCGACATATTCCATCCACCACTCATCATGTTGCTTTATCGCACAATCATGCTCATGCCTGGTAGCTCAAGAAGCCGATATATCACACTTGAAGGCGAGTCCCTCCATATCACCTTCGTATCTGCTTCATAGTCCTTACACTCTATTTCCCGTGTTTTGGTTTATATGGACCTTGAAACCTTTGAGCGCAGTATCGCCATTTGTATTTGGCTTTCTTGTAGCGTGTGCGAGGTATATGTTATGCTGTCTTTGATTCAGAATATTCATCAACCATTGGATGGCTGGAGGTGGGGCTATGCTATAGGGTCTGTCTACAGCTTCATTCCTTGGTTCGTCTTCTCCTTCTTTTTGAACCTAACGCAATTATTTATGCTTCAGTCACTCCGTTCGGCGCCGCGTGCTGGGTGCTGGGTTTCCGATCGCTTCATCTCTTCCGCTCGTTTCTCCACCTTCCTTCCAAGTCTGGTCATACCTCATCCACGCTACTCATGACTATCGCTTTACAATGCGAGATCAAGTTGATCCTCGTAGTTCCACACTACATTCACACCAGACCGTCATGCGCACTGCATACAGTTACTCTATCTAAGTATCTTTCCTTACTTCTTGACACCACTTGATATATCGCCTTGTATCCATCGTGATGTATTAGCTAAACGAGATCTTGACACCTATTCAGAAACACGGCATCGAGGGCCCGGGAAGGATTGCTTTCAAGAAGCTACACATCCTCCTTGATCGAATGATGCTCCATAGAACAAAGGTGGGATTTACCCTTTGTTTCGTGGGCTCGAAATTGAATCGCTACCCCAGATTCAACGAGCTGATGACTCGGACTTACTTCCTTGTATAGTGATCGTACGACGGGACTACTTCAGTCCCGAAGAGAAAGAGCTTTATCTTTCACTCTTCTCAGACGCGGAACGCCAGTTCAGTACATACGTTGACTCTGGAACAGTTTTAAATAGTAAGATAACATTTTCTGAAAGTTGGCTCCGACTATTAACGCTATTTCATCAGACTATTCCAATATCTTCAGTCTGTAAGCCCTTTGCGCCCTTACCTTGTATGGTCCTAAATTTCCTCTAGGCTCACTCGCATGAGGCAAATGGCTTGCTAGTTACTCACATCTT
>QLOO01000280.1:0-10862 GCA_003313855.1 Suillus sp. MG131 | reverse complement strand
AATCTTAAGACTGATCGGTGCATGCAAGACACTATTCTACAAGGATGAGCGGGGGAAGGCACGCCAAACTATTGTGGCACCTCTAACGCGTGGAACTGTTCTCCTCCATCGGTTAGCGATCCCCGGTATTTGTTCCTTGACCGTAGACTAACACTGACTGGCTAGACACGGAAACGAATGCCTACTTCACGAGGGTTCGCTGGTCCGCAATGGCACTAAGTACATCCTCCGCTCAGATCTCATGTTCATGTGATGACCACCACGGTCGCCATATCCTTCACTTCTGTATTCGCGATCTCTAGTAATTTGACTTGCAGCTCACTTGTTGAATTTTGACCAAACTTTAAATCACGCATACTATCGACCTTGTCACCACCTTGGTTTTTCGGACAGTGTTTATCTATTTCTCTAATGTATATCGATGCTTGGATATACTCAAGCTTGTCCCAGGGAACTGCTGTGCTGACAGACAGGCCAAATTTCGATGTAATCCTCAGCAATTGAGTTGTTTCAACGAGATGGTTTCCCGCAAGTATCAAACACAGGAAAATCTATCGCCCCTTTTTGAAATGCCTCTTTCTCGGGACACCTGCCTCCACGACATCATCATCACGATCTCTTTCGTCCCTTCCAACACCATCCTCACGTCTGCGTTTCTTTCCACCTGCTTTAGCTTCTTTGAGCTCATTAATGGCCAACCGGGCAGCCTCATCCACACGTTCTTTCAGTAACATTACTTCTTCCTTGTCTGTTGGCCAAAGTTCCATTTTCTTGTCTATGACCTTTTCTATTCGTTGGATAAGCTCCACATCGTATTGCGTCACCATTGTAATCGATTTTCCCGATCGACCTGCTCGCGCAGTGCGTCCAACACGGTGAATATAGTCCTTGGAATGGGTCGGAATATCAAAGTTGATGACAATGTCAACGGAAGGCAGATCAAGACCACTATAAGCAGAGCGACATCAACTAATGCACAGAGATAGAAACAGAAACCAGGAACAAACCGGCTAGCTACATCAGTTGCCACGAGCAACTTGCGGTCTCCGCTCTTGAACTTGCCTAGAGCGCCTAAGCGTTGGCTTTGGCTCAGCTGACCGTGCAATGGAACAGCAGGAAAGCCAAGCGATCGCAGCATGATTGACAATCTGGAATAGAGTCACGGGAAAAATAAACCGAGGATGACAGAATGATTGCCATACACCACCCACCGTTGGGCATCGTGCACTGTCCGGGTGAAGATCATGATGGAATTTGAGGCAAGATGGTTGGCGAGATATATGAGATGCACTTCTTTATGAACCAAGGGGACGAGGAGATAATATTGCAGCAAGGTGGATACGGTCTGGTATCTACGTTGATGATCTCAGTACAGCTCAGGATGCCGACGATTTGCTCATACTTTGAAGAAACTTCAACCCGCATAGGGTTCATTAGACTGGCTCTCTGTAGCTTCGCAACTTTTGTGGTCATAGTAGCGGAGAACAGATATGTTGTGCGCTCCTTGGGTATAACTTTGAGAATCTGGTCAATTTCAGGACCAAAATCCATGTCGAGAAGACGGTCTGCTTCATCCATAACCTGTGCGACTGTAAAGACCTGGGGTACAAGGACCGGGGAAAACGTACCAAGAATTTCAAGCTTCTTAAGCTGAACCCCTTCGTGTTTTGAAGATGATCGTTCAAACGACCGGGGGTTGCTACTATGATGTGAGGCCGCTTGGCAAGGCCAACAGCCTGTTGCATCCTATCCATTCCTCCGACAAGAACCAAGGACCGCACCCCCATAGCGGAACCCAAACTCTCGAACTGTTGCGCTATTTGGTATGCAAGTTCGCGGGTTGGTGCAAGAATGCACGCAAACAATCCTTTTGGCTCGTCCCAAAGTTTTTGTAAGATGGGAAGAGCGAACGCTGCAGTTTTTCCTGATCCAGTTTCCGCCACGCCGATGATATCTCGACCTTCTAATGCATGAGGAAGTGCTCGTTGCTGAATCTCAGTAGGTTTTGTGAAGTTAATCTTATCTAAGGCTTCCAGTAAAGGGTCTATGAGGCCCAATTCTTTGAAGGTTTCTGGTGGTGTGGTAGATGTGCTTGCTTCTTCTGGCGAAGGCATGCTATCCGGCCGTGGTCGTCGACCTAGTAGTCCAGAGCCAAAATTTTGTAAAATGTTTTTCTCACGTTTGCTGAGTAGGATTCAGAACTTTGTCCCGACGGACTACTAGTTCGGTGACTCAGTGTATTATCAGCTGTAGTGCCACTTTCTTCACTGCATCCGCGGGATACCACCTATCTGGCATCTTCGAATGTCTAATCAGAATGTCCTAGTGACATACTCTGCACCAGTGTCGTTTCTGGCCTCAGAGAGCTGGAAACAAGTGTTAGCAGCCTTGCAATCTCAGCTACCGCTTCGGAGCATTCACTGGAAATCAGCCTCCCGACCGAATCTCAAAACCATTCAGGAACTTGAACTTACTCTTGTTCCTTTGGATTCTCTTCGCGATGAACACACGTCGCAAGTACCGGTCACTCTTTTAGAGAAACCCCTACTCAACCTTTACGTTGTAACGTGCGAGGTAAACATTTTGAACAAGTGGTAGCGGTAACTTGATGATGTATTCAGGATAACGATTCGTACAAAGCAAATGTGAAGAAACAGATTAAAGACTGGCATTCCGCTATATCTCAGCGGAAGAATCAAGAATGGATCATTGTGCATGTCGTTCGTTCTGATATCAAGACCACAGACCGCAAGTTCTTCAACATGAAGAGTTCTGTCCTTGATAAAATAAAGGCGGATTTCAATATTGACAAGCGAGACCGGTGCGACTACCTGCCCATCGCGTCTCTCCTCACGCTTACATTTATCAGATGCGTGCAGTTGTCATGGACAGCAGGAGATCACAGTCCTGTCATATGGGCTGATCTCGTGAACAAGATCAAAGACGGTTTACTGTCTGCTCTAGATTCATCCGTGTCTCAACGTGAGGAAGAGGTCAGACGCTCTGAGAGTCAGAGGCAAATGCCTGGTTGGAATTTCTGCACATTTTTCATATTGAAGGCAGGCCTCATGCATGGCATCTTTAAACGTATTTTAGCTGAGATTTTTTTAACTCTTAGGAAAGCCTTGCAAGCTCCTTTGAAGGAGTGAAGCTTTTCGAAGATGCCCTGCACCAGTACAACGAGCTGGAGATATCCTTTATCCAAGTTCTGAGGGAGAAGAACATGTCCTGGTTTGGTAGTCTCATTCAGCCTGTGGACAAGGACGACTCGGTGCCTCTACTCTCAATTACGAAGAAACATTATCGCGACCTTATTCTCGCCAACTCCATCTCGGTATTTGATTTCCGGATATACTTGCTTGCTCGCCAGTGCGCTCTGCTAGATAAGTTGCGTCGCCCGTCCGAGATTTGCCAGAAGGTCACCACCTTTTTGGGTACGTTTGGTAGACGATTGCGAGAGGTAGAGGTCAGGGGTCGCATCATACTATGCTGTATCGTAGAAACTCATGCCCTCTATAGGCCAATTTACCGGAATACTTTATTGAGTCATGGATATTCTCTTCTGCTCTCAGCGTTATCGATCAATGTAATACGTGGGCTTCTACGACAGAACTGGATGGCATTCAGCTCGCACGATTCAGTGCGAGTAAAGGTGAACTTCTTGAATTAGCCAAGACTCAGGTCAGATATCGTTGTTGAGACTCTCGCTGTATCCTGATTTTTCTTTGCAGCTTGACATCATTGGCGTCAAAGTAGGCCATCTGCCCAGAAAACCGCCCTTTGCAACTACATCTATGGAAGAAACTGCCTTGCATTCAGAACAAATCAGTAAACGTTCATCGACACGACGGATAAGCAATCACGAGGTCATGCTAGCGATTGGCGGCAAGGAGGCTTTTTATGACTTGTATTGTGCAACTTCAAATCGTGCCATCGACATGTATGTGAAGGCTGGCCGCCGCAAATTCGCGCTAAAGCTGCATGGCTTCCTTGCCGCTCTGGACATGTAAGCATGGTGTTCGACATATGATCCGCCTTCTTATTGCAGGACAGCCATCGAGGACGCCTAGCGAGTGCCCTGGCGATTTTCACATCATTGCCTGCTCATTATGCACCTCATATGTGGATATCGCTAGAGTCCTTCGTGCTCTCTCGTGCACTCGACATACATGCGGAGCTGGAAAATCCTCAAGACCGAGAGTGGATACATATCTTACTTGCATATCTCAGGACATGCACAAATGACATGAGCAAAGAGCTGGCGTTGGAAGTGGATGAGAAGAAGTCTGTTACGCAGCTTATTAGAGCACTTCACACTGCTGCAACGAATTTGGACTCAGGTGTGTACTTGCCAAACGCACCGGGAATCTGGGATATCGGTAACCGGTAAATTGTAGATCTGGTTCATACAGACCATCCTATCATGGCAGTTCAAGTATCTGGCGATGCTACCTGTAGTGATGATGAAGACTTAGCCTTGGTCGATGCCACCGTTTCAAACCACCTACCATGTGTGCGTGTTCGTGTGTTTCAACATCGTTTCCAGAGCTGATTTTTGCTTCAAGGATGTCTTTGTTGATGAAATTAATATAACATTGCGTGGTCGAGATTCAGAACGGCTGAAGTTCATTGCGAAGGTGGATAAAATTCCTCCTGGCCAATCGACCGTAATTCTATATTGTCCAGTGCGTCTGACCATCTCAATGATTTCCCATTAACTGAACTGCACATCATAGTCATCTTCGTGGGGTCTATATACTCTTGAGAGCAGTGAAGTAGTGATGTCGCGTGTCCACTTCCAATGGCAACACACGGGTACTGCGGTCACTACTCTCAAGAATCAGATTTCATTGGTGCGCGTGCCGCGCAGTTTGCGCGCTTTGGACATACAGATACGTCAACCTCGGCAAAGTAAGTGGTGTAGTCTTCTTGACCCTACTAATATTAACTTGTGGATTCAAGCTGAGCTTGGAACGATATCACACCTCTTACTTGTGATTTCCACTGGTCAGAATGATATCTCAAGGGCAACTATCAAGCCAACTCCGCCTTCTGGAGTGCAGTTCAACTATTCCGCAGCACGCTTAGAGGCTGAAGGTCAGTGTTTTCAATACATCTTGATACCCTTATTGAACCAGGACAAGGTACGGGGACCCTTGAGGCCTCTGACAATGCTATTGTCCTTCTGGATGCTCCCGTCGACGCCGATGTTGTAATTTCGCTACCACACTCTGATGCCTCGAGATATCATACAATGGTAGGCGTCTTTTTCTAGAGGAGACAGCACTTACTCACTGCTCCGCTGAAGAAAATCTGGCTAAATGTAACATATAACACACAATCTTCGATGGGTGTGATCCGCACTCTGCAGACTTCAAGAGTTGTCACGGTCTCGCTACCCATAGCAGTTAACGTAGAAGACTTTTTCCGCGGCACAAGGTTCGATCATCACATCACCTCGTACTTTGTTCTGAAGTCTTTTAGACTGTTTTCTAAGTTTACTATCTCGGCAACTTCCCACCAGCATGTTCGAATATCATCGACGGAGCTGCAGAGTGCACGAAGTCTCGATGGGGTGAAGATCTCAGGCTGTCGTTCAAGCCGTCCTGTTATGGTAGGACTCTATAGTTTCGCTGTTTGCTGAGGATAATAAACTCCAACATAGACCGTTACGCCAGAATATCCCGTGAACTTCTTGTTTTCCATAGAGTCTTCGAATGGACCTGGTGCGCTGCTAGCCAGTTTGCTTGTCGAGTGCTAATACAAACCCAGTTCTTGAACCACTGAAGCTTGTCATCAAATACCGCATACTACGTGACGGTGAGGATTCTCTCTATCCGGTATTGCCTTGACTGCAGCTATATATTTTCTAGAGGTGGAGGCATTGGTCCAACAAACAGTGGAAGCTGTTTTATCGAGTATGCCAGTCGAGAAGTCCCAATACGGCTCTCTACGGCGCATGCTCATCGACAAACTGGTCGCACAACTGGAGAGTGATGCCGAATGGGTAGAAGCATATAGGGCCACTGGTGAAATCATCTTACCTCGTTCGTTTGAAGATGGCGGGGATTTCCAGGAACCTATTCGGGAGGTTCGTTTCTCGATTTTTGGTTCTGTTACTTTGTTCATCGCGCGTAACCTTTAGGCATTGGCGCAATGTCGACCAGAGACTGCATCACCCTGCCCTTGGAGAGAGATCAAGATACCTGTTGACGTGCCAAGGATGAATGTTGGTGTTTCCAAGTTATCTCTAACGCGCACCCGAATTAATCTGGCCTGTCTGTAACAGATTATGACTGCAGCACAAATCACTGTTCAACCCTCCTCACTTTCCAGTGGCATTCAGTCAGATCAACCACCATCAATCTACGTGGGCCAGCCAATTAACGCAACCCTCATCTTCAAGACCTCTTTCCATTGGGCTGAGAAAGAGGGCAAACAGCGCTGCTACACGATGCGATACGATATCGAAGAGCGTGTCAAGGATTGGCTGTTGTGTGGACGAAAGCGTGGAGATTTCGTTGCAACTGTAAGTTCGACTATTATTAGTTCATTCTCTGTCGATTTAAACGATGTCTAGGACGGTGGTTCATTTACTGTTCCGTTGACATTGATAGCACTGCGTCATGGCGAAATTGCTTTACCCAAGGTCGACGTTCGGCCACTACCAATATCAACACAAGCCTCGATGGGATTTACAGTGCCAAGCGCCGATGCTTGTCAGGTCCATGGAGCTGAAAGGGTTTTGATTCTACCCAGAGGTGGCAGAAATACATACATCGTAGGTATGGGCGGTGAATACGAATGAATGTAGCAACCGCTATTACTTTTGGGATAATTTTTTTAGGGAGACTTGACTGCGGTTTGAACGTTTTAAAAACATCTTCCCTTCTGGATATCCGAACCAAATCCCAACTAGTATGACAAGATTTGCTGTGAGGAGAAGGCCAGATGAAAGTGGTGTGGATGGGTAAACATTCCAGGCATATTCGATTGCACCTATGAGTGCTATTCTTCGCATATATTAGAACACAAAAATATACGTTCCTGCACGAAGAGACTCACTGCATGATAAAAGGAAACCTCGTTCTTTGAGTAAGGAGAGGCAATTGCTGCGAATACCACGAGTAGAATTGGTAGTGCAATGATCGTGCAAAAATGATCCCGATGAGGTTGGACGTCATAAGCACAGTAGCAACATCTGATGTACAAGTTAGCAAACACAAATTGACAAACTCCCAGAATGACTCACAATCGGGATCTACAGGCGCCAAACCAGCAGGCCGACCGGGTCGCCGGAGGCCTCTTTCCAAAACCCTAGCTACGCCACCGTCGCCGCGACACCATCGAAATAATCCAAAGGCAATCAGCACCATAACATGACCCAAAAGTAAGCCTTTTGCCCATGCGGGACTCAAAAATGTACGTTCATCAATAAAGCGCCAGTTCACGGTCCACTTGTACAGGAAAACGCGTGACAAATCGAATGCATTCCGCAGGTATGACTTTGCATTTGCAATGAGGAAAGAGTGCGCAAGGAGAGCCTGAGTGCAGGCCAAGACGAGCATGTGTCGGATGGTCGCGAAGAGGCCGTGTCGTTTGAAGAGAATGACTAGTAGACCTGGTATATAAAGTATTGCTGACATTTTTACGGAGAGAGCGAGACTTGTAGAATGTTATAGATGTTCAATACCGGTGAAGAAAGTATAGTGCTCACCTGAATAACAAGATGCCCACGTCATCCGAACCGCTCTGGAATGCAAAAATCGCTGCTTGCACGAAGATTAATGACCAGCAGTCATTGAATAGGCGGAGAACAAAGATAGAATGGAGCCTTTTGCTGAGAGGCAGTAGCAGAAGCGTCCAATTTGGAACCTTTGCTTTCTGATATATAGCGCATACGAGGGCGATGGATAGTACGTATAAGCCGCCGTAAATCTGTTGAGCTCGCGCAATATTACGACCAGCGTCTGTGATTAAATGAAGAAGGTGATGGATATGAACATGTCCAGCTGGATAGCTAGTTTCGTCGAGGTGAGCGCAGTGTACCTCAGTTCACGTGGAATTGACTTACACTAAAAGACCTGTGGGGCCGGTGATATTGACATAGTTGCGCTCTCCCTTCAGGTAAAGGCCAATATGGACCATGTACGTTTCCCAGTCGATTTCAGTATCTGCCTGGTATGTCGGTCACGGTGTTATGCGAGCTAGTGAAACGCGCTAACAGGGAACGAACCGCATTATGAGTTGAGTGAGGATAGCATCTCCGACGACAACGAGAGATGTAGTAATCCGGAAATATTGCTGATCGAATAAAAGCAATCGGACATACTTGAAGACAGAACTCTGCATGAATGGAAGATGATGCAAGACGGTCAATATCAAGTTCTACGCGAAGACAGCGTCCGTGTGGCTGGTGGTTCGCTAGTGGTTCGCTTCGCAGACAGGTGGGAATGAGTAATGAGTGTCGACAGTGCTTATGATTGATTTGCGCAATTTTCACAATTGTGGTTTGTCCGGGAGATGCAGTCGTGCAGTACTGTTCTGTAGAAGCGCTGCGGCACTACATTTACATAATTCAGCCCCAGTGAGAACTGGACCTTACCGGAGAGGTTCGTAGATGTTGTGATATGCATTACCTCATTTGCACTGTGTCGGGATGTGCTCGTTTCTTGTCCCCTCGACATAACCTTCGCAAAGTTCACGTTGCATCACATCTTCGTCTCGGACAAATTTCCCACTCTCAAAGGACGTAGTCCAGACTGGTTACGAGTCTAGCTGATAGTAGCAACCTGACTAGGAGTTAGCAGAGTAATGATAACAGTGCACACTGTCCATCTGGCTGGTGCTTCCTTACTGCAGTCATTCACGCAAGGCGTGTTACATCCGTCTATGAATTACTCCAAAAGTCGGTCGTTTCTCCCCTGTACAACTTTAGAACATGAAAAACGTTGCGAAGCCAGACAAAATTGCAATAACCAGCCACATGACCAACTTGAACGATGAAGACCTTTCGAATTTGTGTTGCATCGCCAGCCTCGCAACAACCAGCTGGGAGGGAGGGCCTTTAGCACCGGCGTCATCGATGGCAGCGATTTCTTCAGCAGTGAGCGGGGCTTCATGATCTAATTTAGAATAACGTCGCATTTCATGATTTGATACATACGAAGATCTTCAACGGCGAGATACTCTTGAAGGCGCTCCTTGCTCCGGCTCGTCCTTCAGTGATGGAGCGACATGAGACACGAAAATCACATGGAAAATAAATGGACATACGTGACGATTGCTACACCTTTACTTCTGACCCAGGAGAAAATCACCTGATTTGGAGTTGCCCCTAAACGCTTAGCAGCGGCGTTGACTACCGCATCGACCGGTCCCCCAGGGTTGCGCGTAATAGAGCTGTCCATGCAGAAACCAGTATGGTTTAAAGCAACGAATCCTTAGGGTAGTCTGAGGGCTCACTTCAAACTTCCATATGCTTCCACTATGATGCTCTGCTTTGCGCAGTACTCAAGCAAAGCTTTATGTGAAGCATAATTATATGGGTGGAATGAAATCTGTACGAAAAGGTTGGTTATATTTAGTATTAGGTCAAGCTAGAGAAATTTACTTGGTTGATAGCAGGTTTCGTGACTGCAGTCTTCAGGACTTTCTGAAGGTCCTCTAGGGTAAAGTTGCTGACACCAATACTCCTGATAGCTATGAGGACCAACGAATCCTGTTCGAGTGGCAAAGGGCATACCTTGTTAATCCATCTTTCTTTATCTTCTCGAATTCTTGCCACCTAGACTCAGAAAAGAGTTCTGGAAAGTGCACCAGATATAAATCAACATAAGAAAGGCCAATCTGAACAAGCATATGATTAAGTCCGTGCAGCAAACTCGCAAGTGGTATGTGAGCCCTAACTTTATTCAAACTTTGTTGAATAGCCTGCCGTGGTGATACATCAAAACTGCATTTAGTGGTGATATACAGACTGGAGCGAGGAAGACCGCTCTCCTTGATAGCCAGGCCTACATAGGTTTCTGTCTGATAATCTTTTTCCAGAGTAAAGGAAAGATAAAGCGAGTCTAATAATCGAATTTAGAGGTGACATACGCTGTGCGGTGTCGATATGGGAAAATCCATTCTCTATGGCCTGACCCACATAGTCGGTGACATCCTTGAACTTCATGGTGGACCCTGTGCCAAAGGCTATTACGGGGAACTGACATATCAGGTCAGACTGTGGTGATACAAACTTTCATGAAACAGCAACATTACCTCGTTTCCATCGTTAAGAGTGACAGTGCTAAATGGCATAGCGGAACAGAGGTAAGACAATGGTTGAACATGATATCATATATCGGACCAGCTGGGGCATCCGAAGTGGCATCCGAATTTGCATCCAAGCTAGTCCCAAGTCGTACTATACGGATCACCTCGGCTACCAGTGTGGCTGATCAGGCCAACACCCAAACTTAAAGAAGTTCCACCCTGCCCTGGTTTTGGTCGTGCTGACTCTGTAACGACAGAGCGACTTGCAATTTTCGTGTGCGCGCTCCCTCTGCGATTCTGTAAGGAAGTAGGTAAAAAAAACAAAAGGTAACTGCCCCAGTGAGGATCGAACTCACGACCTTCCGATGAAACGATTTGTAACAGTCGGACGCTGTAACCAACTTAGCCATGGGGCACATATTTGTCATATTTTATTAGATTATCATAACCAATAGGGATTCTATTGAGACATAAGAGAAAAAATATATAGATGTAACCAAGTATGTAACATATTGCCAGCTATGGTAATCTGTTTGTGAAATTTCAGGCAAAAATCCCTCCCAATCATAATAGAGCGAAAAAATCGTCACCTGAGCGATTCG
>QLOO01000276.1:0-18466 GCA_003313855.1 Suillus sp. MG131 | reverse complement strand
GTTGTCTGTGCTCGGTAACGAACTTACTAGTTACTACTTACCTGACCAGTCTGCCTCTGGCCCGCTGTCCCAATGCAACCTAGTGTCTACCTCCCACCAATCAGTTCAGCCTCATCTTCGTCGACTTCGTTGAGAAGCAGGTACTAGATTGTGAGATTATGGTCCATCAAAGGCTAGAATAAATTTATTGGACTAGCGTATGGGGGATTATTCTAGTATAGGTTAACATATCAGCGGTATTGGTAATGTTTTTGAGACTCCGGTATATTCTATTCTGGATTATTTTGCCTACGGAAAGTCATCCAATAGCTCAGGTTAGCGTCCCGTAACGTTCGAAATTATACCGTATCCGAGAGAAAGATACTGTTTTGAGTGCTGAATAATGGCTGTTCCACCAATCGCGTTACTCATCACCAGCGCCGTAAGCTCACCGTAAGGCATCAGTTTCTTCTTCACAAGTGTTGATTAATTCATTTCAGTGGTTTTGCAGATCTTGTCTTGCTGACAGTGATGACTATGATGACAGCATCTCCGCTTGATCGGGACTCGGGAATTGTACATTGTAATTGTCATTGATAACTCCGCTAAAACAGGGGCATAGCGTTGTCGCATAAAAGGGTCCTGCTTAACTGCAATACTTGATTCCAGAACAATGTCGTCGAGAATTCCTCTCCTTTATGTTAGTATGAATCTTAGCTTCAACGTGTCAACCACTTGCTAATTTCTTGCACTCTAAGGGTGCTGCTCAGTTTGGTCTGCCTGGTCCACAGTCCATTGGAGCACGGGTCAACACTATCGAAGACGCACAGAAGATCATAGACGTGTTCACCAGCCATGGCTACCGACAAATCGATACATCTCGTATATACGGGGGTGGGACGTCAGAGGAGGTAAGAGTAGGGTCTCCTCCAAGACTTTCATTGCCACTCATAAATGCCATCACAGATCATCAGCCAACTCGATCTGAAAGGATGTACAGTGGATACAAAGTATGTATTTTCGCTACAACTCGTTTGAGAGGTCTTTCATATTTACCACCATGTGTAGGGTCTACCCAAATGCACCCGGGGACTTTGAGCCGGACAGGATTCGGGAGTCGCTTGAAATTTCCATGAAAGCGCTGGGAAAAACGAAAATCAAAGTATTCTATCTGCACATGCCAGACAGGAGCATTCCGATCAAAGATACACTTCGTATCATCAACGAATTGTATAACGATGGCCTCTTGTGAGTTTTAAGTGACTAATGCTTGACTTTCCGGGTGACTTAAAATCTGGATAGCGAGGAATTTGGTGTCTCGAACTATAACGCTTGGGAGGTCTGCCTGTTTATTTGCCGTCTTTTCACATATATCTTATTGCTTCTTTTCAAACAGGTGGCTGAGATGGTTGGGATAGCGGATTCCAACGGATGGGTCCGACCCACTGTGTATCAAGGACTCTATAATTCACTTGAACGGAGAGTTGAAACAGAGTGAGTTGATCATAGTACATTCACTCCTGTCTTAACCCAGCGCTAGGTTGTTCTCCTGCCTCCGGCACTTTGGAATACGATTCTATGCATACAGCCCACTAGCGTAGGTCGTTTACCTCGATTGTGATTACAACGCTTGACAACGTTTGCAGGAGCGGTTTACTTGCAGGGAAAATTCTCTCAGAGGCGGACATGCAAACTGGTAGATGGGATCCTAGCGTGTCTCCACTCGCAGGTTTTCTGCGCGAAAAATATTCGCCTCTTATCCCTATCCTGCGAGAATTGAAGGTGGTGCTCGTGAGTTTTTCCGAAGTACTGTATGGGACGCAAAGTTCATGACCTCGTACATCAGGATAAGCAGGGGATTCCTCTTTCAGGAGCTGCTCATCGTTGGCTTCAACATCACAGTGGGTTGCAGCCCGGTGATGGCATTATTATTGGTGCCAGTAACGTTGACCAACTCGAGAATAATCTGAAGGAAAAGTGGGTAACTTATCTTTTATTGTGGTTACCGTCGTCTGACCGCACCATATTATTACTAGTGAGGGTGGACCACTTCCCGACGATGTCGTCAAGTTGCTGGAGGATGCATGGGGGCAAGCTAAAGGCGTCGCACCGCATTACGCATTTTGAGTGACATCTTGTTAGAACTGTACTCTATCATCTGCCATATGCTGATATCTGATAACGAAACGGTTAGTTCCGCTCGTGGCACTAGACACGCACTTGGTGGTCAACTGTCTGCGCTCATCTCGATACTTCCCTTTTTGCCATGTGGGCGGTATCATTGTTTAGCAGCTACTGGCTGCTGCTCATTGTATGAAGGAATGACTTGCATTCATTCAATCGTCTATAGATTCATTCTGTCCATTGCCTCTCTCGCATTACTTCCTTCTTTAACTACTTGTTTCGAAATGCTCTAGTTGGACCGTCAAAATCTTGTAGACATGCGGGGTTGGATGGCGTCAAATGTGCGTGACTAAGCACTGCAGTGAATCTTTCATTTGCACCGATCGTAAATCGGAGTTCGTTTCTTTTGCAGATTGCAATCATGCATCTCTGCCTCTTACCCCCAGAAATTCTACTTCATATTTTTTCCATCTGTGAATTTTACAGCCCAATATGCTCTCGTGCTACACTAGCATCTCTCGCAAGGACCTGTAGGATTCTAAAGGAGCCTGCGCTTGATATCCTTTGGAAGCACATAGACGGGTTCGAGCCACTCATCGTTTGCCTGCCTGAACATGTCACCACCACAGATATCCGAGGAAGGTTGGTGAGTGAAACATTTGAAGGTCCACGTGGCATCTTGAATATTCAAAATCTTAACATAGACGCTCAAAAGACCTCTCTTGAATGGAGAGTGCAGGCTTATCGGTCGATATACAAAACGTATCCGCTCCTTGACGGTTTTTCCGGTCATCTAGACAGCATAGATGATCGGGTTGCGAAAGCATTTATGTTCGCGCCTTCACCCACACCGCTGTTACCAAATCTTCGCAGCTTGGGTTGGTGGGATGACCGAGAATGCTTCTTTCCGTTGTTACGCACCCTCTTTGGGTCAACTATCATATCGATGAGCCTGGGATTCACTACAAGAGCCCCATCGTTCACAAAATCTGCTTTGCTGGCTTCCTTGGGAGCTTGTTGTCCATCCATTCGGGAACTCCACTGTGCATATAGTGGTGATTCTCAAGAAAGTTCAGATGCAATCTGCGAAGCTTTATGCGGCTTGCGGGAGCTTTTCCGACTTGAAATAGGGGTTTTTAATGCACAAACGCTGCTTGGCTTGGTTTCTTTATCGTCGTTGAAGTATCTGTACCTCGACTTGAGGGCGTACAACATAAACCACACGCACTCCGATTCCACTCCAATATCTTCTTCCCAACTCGAACAAGTAGACATCATTACACCGTCACTTTCCGTTCTCACTCACTGTCTCAGAAATATTCAGTTTCGCTCCTGTCGATCGGTGAATCTGTACATCAATGACAGTGATGTACAATTATATGATCCAATGGATATTCCAGACCTCATAGTCTCATTCTCGGAGTGCTTCCCCCCTACTCTTGAGAAACTCCATTTCGACTTCGACTTCGATTTGGACATTCTGGAAAATGACGCTCTTGCTAATCCCAGCTTTGCAATTGGCTTTGGCATGGTTGCCCCAATGCTCTCGTTTGGTCACTTAAAGTACTTAGACCTCGATTTTATCTGCACTTCAGCCATCGATGATTCCTCACTCAAGACAATGGCGCAATCCTGGCCTCAGCTCGAACTTTTCTTTTTTGGAAGCGCGATTCGCTGGTCGATCCCGCTATCCCTTACCTTTATAGGACTCGTACACCTCATACATCATTGCCCACTCTTGCATACTATTGAAATGCCCTTTAGTGCACATCCAGTCGACGTCAAGAACACACCATTCTCTGATACCAATCCGAACGAGAAGATCCGTAGACTTTTTGTCGGGATCTCTCCAATTGCCGATCCCTTCGCTGTGGCCTGTCAACTGCACAAATTAATGCCCAAGTTGATCGCCGTGGCCTTCTACGACTGGAATCTTGCTGAGTTTCCCGTGCCGCTGCCGCTAGCTCAATATGAGGTTCATTGGTGTAGAGTGAATGATTTTCTGAAAGTGTTCAACACATGTTGGTGACCTCAGGGTACATATTTGAACTTTGTGGTATGGACATTCGAGCTATAAACTATTACATGGCTTACGCAGGTCTGTAATGCATGTTCCACTTCTACAACTCAGCGCAACGGTCAAAGGCAAGCGGATTGCTGTAAAAATGGCAATAATAGCGAGACCCAATGATGCTAACTTGCCGGGAATGCTGAGGCTCGCTGGCGCCAAGCTCTCCTGCGCTTGCGACCTTTGAACTGGGTGTCCATGTCAGCACTCACATGCATTTACCGAAAACAGGGGCTAGCAAAGGGATTCCCATTTCCGAAGCTGCGAATTGTTGGCTTCAATACCACAGTGGGTTGCAGCCCGGTGATTATCACTCGTGCTAGTAACATTCACCAACTTGAGAACAATCAGAAGGAACAGCCTGAGTGGGTAATCTTTGATTGTGATGACCCATTTTGCTAGCGAGTGTGAAGAACTTCCTGATGATGTCGGAGGATGCATGGTCATAATAGCATACCTTTTTGTCTCTGATCGACGCCCGTTGAGGTACTCATAAGCGTAAGCAGCTAAGTGGCTGAAAATGGTAAGGATGATCCTTCCAGTTAAATAAAGCCACGTTATGCCAGTTGGGGTGCCATTGGTAGACCACAACGACGAGCAGCGCCGTCAGCATCCATATCCTTCTAGTCATCGTTTGACATGGCGTCCACCATCCCTTTCCCTACGTCAGGCACACCCAGCACAACGGAAATCATGTCTGAGCTGCAACCAGTCAACCTGAAACATTCAGAACTGTCTATGGTGACATGTAACCCCCTCACATATCAAGTCTGCGACTTTGTATACGATAATTCCCCGTCCACGAGCTTTCTGGATACAGCCGAGCTCTTCTACGAGACTCGCGCAGGTTAGTGGGTTTTCTGATATTTTCCTTGCTTTCGCTCACGTTTTGTTTCTAGTGTAAGGATTTCGTCATTTTCTCATCGGCCGTAATGCTGACGCTACCGAAAGTTATGAAAATCCCCTGATAACTGCCACGTCCCGCACCCTCATTGCAGATATTCATGCCCTCGTTCGCCAATTTTCCTCAGTCGACATTCCAAAGCCATCCAAGATAATAGGCACCCTTCTTCCCCGAGTCCTCGTCAAAGATTCCGTCAGCTCGGACCCTTGGTTTCGTGTCCTGCGGATCTGGTCAGAAGTTGAAGAATTCAGCGAGAGCGAGAGTTTTGGTCCGTCTCCTACTCTCTTCCTTCAAGGCTCCATACTAGCCTTCTCACGATCCTCACAGACGGCCACAAAAGAAGCATCATCGAGCACACCCTCAACATCCTACTTTTCCCAGACTTGCATATGGGCTTCAAGATGCCCAAGTCGCTCTCCCTGCGCACGTCCGAGTCTACGCCTGCAAGTGAAGCTGTACATGAGCTCTCGCTAGTCCCTGCCACTCCCTCGCTCTCAGTTCCCGGTACGCCATTCGCAGTTCCATCACCACTGCACCTCCAGCTTCACGTCATCACGCGCCTAAGCTTCAATGAGCAGGGACGAATCACGTATCATCGCGACGTGTGGGACATGCGCGATGTGATAGGGCTCGTACCTGGCATGCGTATCGCGCAGTGGATCTTAGGGCGAGCCGGGGCGTGGGGACTGAGCTGGATGGCCAAGAGACTGAGGTCCCAGCCACATGGTACATCATTGATCACGTCTGCTGAAACGATAGTTTAGTTTAGTTCGCTTCTTTGTTGTCCTTACTACGATATCTCATAGCGAGCATTGTCGTTCGTGATGTTAATTACGGTATTTTCCTTAACTGTAGCTTATCCTCGCGCTCAAATTGCGTTGTTCAGTTTTTGTTTCCATAGCCTTATACCTAATACCACGACCACTTTCCTGCATAAACCAGTATCATCTACTTGTCAGGGTCGGAGTCTCACACTTGAGATATATTTTACATGGCATATCATTGTCGGACAGCCCTCCACTGTTGGCTTTGATCCCCGTTCTCAAACTGTGTTGTTGGTTTTCGGTCTTCATAGCCTTGTGCTTGTGCCTCATGCCACGACTGCCCACCCCATCAAGTCAACAGTTTGCTTGCCAAGGCTGACATTTTATACACGCTATCTTACATAGATGTCAAACAGCACAGGTCATAGATACAGACCGCCAACATTACTCGAACAAAGTTACATGTCGCAAGTGGGCAGTGCACCGTGCTTCATTTACCCTCCGAGGTATCCCCCTGTTTCCCCATGATCTATACTAATTGGTTCATGCACAGCAGAGGTAGAAACGGAAGGTTAATTCTTGTGGCGCTCCCCGAGTTCATCGCAAGCCATCTCAAATCTCAATCGCATAGTGCTTTATGTAAAGGTTCCTGGCGTCATAGCCCATGTATGATCAGTGCTCATTACGCGATTGCTCCCTGTCAAACTTTGGACTGTCAAAGGTTGCATGGTGATACCATGACCACTTAAAATTACATGGTACGGCAGGTACGGTGTATACATAAATAGCGGTGCATCACCTGGTATCACTTGATGGTATAGGCGACGCCTCCAGATTTATCTTGCCACTTTATCGCGATAATTCAAATGATCAGCTTCATCCGTGTAGTCTATGACCACCGAGCGCTCGACGTGTACACGTATATCGAGCTCCACGTCATTATGGGCGTGCGTATTACACGGCGACGTTTCGAAGTCAGCATCGTTTTTAGAGCGGAAACCGAACTTCGTCACGTTCCTCGCACCTTGTGCGGGACGTGCGAGGACAACACTGTTTTCCGTACGCGCTTCTTGCATTTCTTTTTGTGCGGCGGGAACGGGGCGGACACAACAGAAGGAGTGGGAATCGTGAACGTCAGCCGAAGAAGAGGATATTGGGCGCTGCATACCTTGCATATGTATGAGAATTCGTTGGCTCATAATCCACGTTACAGCATAACCAATTGATGCCCTAATCATGGTGCGTTCTGAGTTTGTTTCTCGATACCGGACCATGAAGAACTTACCCTGCCGACTAATCAAAGAAGCAGGCGGACATCGCAGTAAGTTTCCACGGCGTACGGAAATTAGATAGAATTACCTGAGTTTGGACATCAGACTCGCGATACAACACTATGTTCAATACATTTGACCCTGAAGGAACGTTAGAAGAATGTTTGGTACAAATAGGACTGACTTGCCCGTCAGCACGACGAAATATCCAATGCCGTCATACATCAGGCTGAGTACAATGAGTGAGGCCACGTCATAGAGTAGTGAGGGACTTACACTCGTACTGCCCGCTCCAGCCTAACAACGGGTTAGCGACTCTGACAGTATAGAAAGAGAGGATATATGTACCTGCTGCTGAGAGCATTATATTGCAGAAGATGAGTGGTAGAAATCGCCAGCGTCACGAGATCATACACCATCACAGCAACGTAGTAAAGCCAGGCGGACAATGTTTTGCCAGCATTTCCTGGGGTACAGCTATGTTCATGAGGATTCGAATAGCCCACTCTGGTAGTAAAGATACCGCTTACTTTCCCTAGAAACAGGATGCCTGTTTGTGTTAGATCTCGTAATGAGGAACACTGACGTACATCAGCAATAGCAGCTGTTCAAATCACGGTCAATGCGAACCGAGATCGAAATATAGGCCAGAGCTTACGGATTCGGGCAAACATATTGGTAAACCACTCCAGCTAAATCAGGTGAGTAACAGATATTAGACTTGCGCGTTAGGAACTCACCGCAATTGAGGTGACGAATAGCAGCACTAGAGTAATCCCTACCCGCATATGTCTCCTTGCAATGTTCCATGTCCTGGACGGTGTAAAATTCTGTACAGCTGACGACACAAAATTTATGTCATACCTGACTCCAAGGATGATTTGCGATACCATCGTTTGTAAGACTACAGCGTGGACAATAGTCTATAAAGTCCTGGTGAGTGAGCATCGACAGGACAGACCTTTGAAGATAGGTGCCACAATGAAGTAACGTTGACAAGTCTCTTGGGTGAAGTCGGTGGCAAAAAATCCGTAATTGCTGACTAGTATGACTACGATACTGAAATAGCTGCATCATTAATGTAAGCAAAAATCTTTTCATGATAGGGTGAGCACAAAGTATACCGTATGAGGATGAATAAGATGCAGGCAATACTGATCGAGAACGTGTTTGTCAGTAATGGAACGTGAATGACTATGTGTACATACCTGAGGCGAAAAATTGAGGATTGACTTCTGTAAAACCGCCATTCTGCGGGGAGTGTGATCACATAGCTGAGCATAGACATCGTTCAGAACAATCAGAACACGGTGACTACTATGGGATCGTCACTTGACACAAGAGGAAAAAGACTCACTCGTACAATGCAATGGAGATGGACGCAATTCGCAAATACTTCTCAGAGGTTTGGCTGTCTACAACTGCACGCAAATCCATTTTAAAATACGAGGAGATGCGTAGCGTCTGGTCAGGGTGATTATACACAGTAGCTCCGAGGAAGTTGACAGGGTGATGATGGAGCGATGCGGTTAACAGAGGTTGATATCCAAGTGATTGGCAACAAATGGGAAGAGGGAAATCAAGGACGCAGATACTTCGACTTGGGCCGCAGGGAAGGGAAGCAAAATGAATAGAAAAATTACATTATGCTTTTTCTAGGTACCAAGGCGGCCCGCGAGACTGCTGATCAAAGACCCTAGAGTAGGCAAAATTAGAAAGAGCCAAGTCCATCAATCGGATTCAGTAAAGCCATCCTGTAAGTCATCATGGTCCTTCACAATGATGTTGGCAGTGTAAGAACCGTTATAGAGTCCTACTAGTGACACTGTGGGCGGCCTGAGCCTATATGCCACTACAACTTATGTAAGCAGGTGTCGGTTCCGTGGCTTTAGTAACTACATGCGAACTGATATAGCATCTCACAACTTGTTTTATGGCAAAAGAATTCCACACCTCCACCGCGTCGAGACTGCATATGCGCACAGCCGCCTTGGCCACAGGAACAAATGTGTATATCACGAACCTGCCAGACGCAACAATTCCCTTCCCACCACATATATATGGCAAGCGCGCTTCAAGCGCGGTGCGCCGGTGTCGCATGGGGACGACCGCGAGCTACGGCCTTTATTGCAGTCATTATTTATACCTATCAAATCCACGACTGACCCATGCGGGGAACCATGTCAAAACATGGGAATGCATCATCATGTGCGGCTTTCTACTATTCGACTACCAGCGTATCCGTCTGCGCGACGCAACTCGCGACATCATATCAACGGGATCATCCGATAAATAAAGGGATATAGAGCCACCACCGCCTTTTTCTTCTCGTGAAAGTTCACGAGTGAGAAAACGGGTAGTAGCGCACCCCAAAATCCTTCACTTCCCCGCGGACCGGGAGAGTAGAGCCATGGTTAGCAGTTCGGTGTGTTTTGTGCTCACACAGATAACTACAAAGAGAGCATTGTCGCCTGCTCTGGAAGTCACCGGCCTACACGCAAGCTTGAGAATACTCGAGTCGCTCTCTCTGAACTTACTCGCCTCGCAGCTTGTCCGCGGCACACTATCTGTAGTCACATAGCCGTTTTACCTGCATTCGTCGAGCTGTGGATCTTTTTGCGTGCAGTTGGGACCTCAACTTTTACTGGGAAGAGTGCCAACATTACTGTATACGCTCAAATTAAACTTGCGGTGATCAGTCCGGCCCTCGGATCCCCGCCACTCGATTCGTTCATGCCAGGCTTGTCGACACGATGTGGGACACGTAGATGACACCCTGGTAGCAATGTAAATGGTATATAAACGGCGATGTCACTCAAAAGTAAGACATTAGCTACCCCCTTGACTGTAAATCCTCCACCATTGAAACTGCATTGTTTAGTTCCTGTTCCCGTATCATTTATCCAACACTTCAGACCTACGCGATCATGGCACTTGTGACGATACTGGTGGCACTGAACACGGGTATATGCATGACTTGATATGCACTAGCGCCTCCAGGTTCATTTCACCATCGGGTTATCCCACGAACTCGAATGCTCAGAACCATAGTCTACCTTCACCGAGCGCTCGACGCATACACGTATATCAAGTTCCACGTCGTCGGGATGCTCGTTGCGAGGTGATGTGGGCGGAAACCCTGGATCGATGGGGCTTTTTGTGTTTTTAGAGTGGCTTTTAGACTCGAACTGTGAGCGGAGACCAGACACCACGTTCTTCCGCGCACTGCTGTTTGTAGGACGCGCGATGACCACGTTTTCTAAGCGTCGAGGGTCTGGCTCTGACATTTCTTTGCGAGGTGAACAGAGCAAATGAAAATCACAAGCGTCAGCGAAGAGCAGTTAAGCTCTGGAGCGGCCCGCACCTCGTATATTTATGAGGATCCGTTGACTCATAATCCATGTTACAGCATAACCCACTGATGCCCTGATGAAGTATTCTGAGCTGTCTGAATCTCCTTGACACCAGACGATGCGAAACTCACCCTGCCGACTAATGAAAGGAGCGAGACAACATGATTATTATGAACTTCGGATGGGAAAAAACTTACGTACCTGAGTCGCAGAATTGGTCGTATGATAAAGAATGAGATTCAATAGATTTGCCGCTGAGGAATTTTTAGAAGGGTAATCGTCACAGGCAGGGGGACTTGCCTGACAACACGACAAAATATCCAATACCGTCATATATTAGGCTAAGGATGATGAGCGACGCGTATCGACTGGACTCTAACAGTAGCGAGGGACTTACACTCGTACTAATCGACCTACTCTAATAAGAACAGTGATTTAGCGAACCTAAATGCGAGGGAGAGAGAAGGCGCACCTGCTGCTGAGAGGATTATAACGCAGAAGATGCATGGTGGAAACCGTCAACATTACAAGGTCATACAACATCGCAGCGAGATAGTAGAGCCAGGCAGACAATTTCTTGCCAGAGTCTACTGGGGTGCAGCTATGATTCATGAGGATCTGGACAGCACACTGGTGATGAAGAAACCACTTACTTTCCCTAGAAAATGACGATATGTGTGAGGTCTCATTGTGAGGAACACTGACGTACATCAACAACGAAAGCTGTTAGTTCTGAAGGTCAATGCGAACCAAGGGTCGAAATATAGGCCAGAGCTTACGAATCCGGTGATATAGATCGGTGAACCATTCCATCTTAAATACATAAGAGAGAGGATAATGTGCTTGTGGCAAGAGCCTACCGAAATGGTGACGAGGTATAGCAGTAACAGTGCAATTCCTATCCTCCTATCTCTCCTTGCGATATTGAATGTCCTACGGGGTGTTTAAGTCTGTGCACCCACAAAAATTGATAGAACATACCTAACACCCAGGATGGCCTGTGATATCATAGATTGCATAACTACAGCGTGGTAAATATAGTCCTGGTGGGCGAGCGTCGATAGGACAAACCTTTGAAAGCAGGCGTCGCGAGATAGTAATGTTGACACGTTTGTTGGGTAAAGCCGGAGGCGAAGTATCCATAATTGCTGAGTATCATGACCACGATACTGACATAGCTGCATTAAGTGTAAGCTAAAGGGATTTACACCCCAGAATGGGGACAGAACATACCGTATGAGAATAAACAAGACGCAGGCAAGGCTAATGGAGATTTGTCAACGGCGGTATACGTAGATGTCGAATATCCAAGTACCTGATACGAGAAAGTGACGGTTGGCTTCGGTAAAACCGCCATTCTGCGGGGAGTGTGATGATATAACTGAACGTAAATGTTCAGAATACGGTGATCATCGCGGGACTCTAACTCAACAAAGAGAGGAAGACAACACTTACTCGTAACACGCGATGGATATTGATGCTATTCGAAAATATTTCTCCGAGGTCGAGCTATCTAAAGCCAGACTCAGTTCCATTAATAGATGAAAGGCGCCGCGTTGATTCTGGTGTGGTAGCTCTGTGTCAGATAGTTCTGCCGTGATAGAGGCGAGGGGGAGGGTAGAGCTGTGTCTGAGCAAGCTAATGATGCAAGGCTTCTTCCACGATGAGGCTCGTTATGACCCGGACGCTTCGACGGAGAAAGGAAGCAAGACTGAAGAGGAAAGGCATCGCGGCTTTTGTACCATATGACTGCACTTTGAAATTGATTAAACATGCTCCGAGTTGGCCTACCAGTAAACGTCCAGAACCGTCCTTAGATCGGAAATAATCGGTAAAACGTTCGTGCAAGCCAACAAGGTGCTCGCGATCATTTACTATATGTGCCTCAATGAGCAAGTTAAGGCCCCGCATGATGTTTGCTGATGTAAGCACTTTAGCGCCGTGCGTCGTCACTCCGAGCTTGAGTGCATCGATGTTGCCGAGTCTCGGAGTCGCGGCTTGCCCTCAAGGTACGGCTGTACGGTCTGCAAGGAACGCATACTGTCAGATGTTCAATCCTGCCACACGTAGACTAGACGTCAAAACAGTCGAACCAAAGAGCAAGGAATGATCTGACACGTAGAGGATTTCAAATTTTCGTGCGATCGCACTGAAGTTGGTCCGTAGTCGACGGCTTCAAAGGGAGGGTCCAGCGCATCTCGTTGCCTCTTCCTGCTCATGGTTCTTGATATTCTTACGGCCTTCGGGGCATCATCCTGACTGCGCATAATAGCCTGAGTTCCGTCAACGAGTAGTCATCACTGCGTGCGCCAGCACGCGCAGGTACGGTGTGGTCTCAACTGGATGGCGGGAATCATTTTCTCGGGCCACTGACCAGCCACAGGGTGAATGGAACACGTTGGCAGAAAGTTTCGAAACTGATGTTTGTTGCGTTTCTTCGGGTGATAGCTCTCCAGCTAGGTGATGTTCCGCGTAGCCATACACACTCAAAATTGAAGTCTTGGATTGTCTTTTAGAACCATAACCATGCCGGTTAGATCTTCTCACAGAGTCGACATCCCCACCTTCAGGAACCTCTCTCGCTGTGTACTGTCTGTTTTTCCCCGTGCTTCCATGATTTCTTCATAGGCTAACTTTTGGTGCTAGACTTGCAAGAAACACAGATCTCTGCCGATATTCAATACCTGCTCGAGCTTTATGCTCAAACCTGAGACTCCTACCCTGGCCTGGATTGACGTTTCTGGCAAGATGTATTCGCTCGAGGGATTGACATCCACGTGGCCGCTGGTGGTCTGACTTCCATATAAACACTGTTTTCGAAGGAGCAGTGACTGTTGACAGCGAGCATTTCTGTACACAATCCATGAAGCCAAGTATGGACTTTGGTGGATGTACGCTACGGGTAAACTCTTAATTCGGACGTGCGACGCAATTACCAAACTATCCCGATGTGGGGATCGTATAGTGTTACTGTGTTTAACAAGCAGCGTCAGTACTTTCACTGGGGACACGATTCACACAAGCGAAAGATTAGAGGACAGGACATACCGAAGGTATATTTTCATTAATGATAAAATACTGTCGCTCAGCATAAGCAGTATCCCTTATGCTAACAAGGTGGCAAATTCTCATCTACTTCTGTTACGAACAAACGTTTATTGGCATCGGCTTAGAAGGTCATACGACCTTGTACCCATTATTACAAGAAACTTCATGGATCAACTCAGTGCCTAACTGCGCATCTCCTTTATAAGTTTGCAACGACTCACGAGGCCTTCTGTTTATTTTCTCTGGAACCAGCGAATGTGGGACGGAATGCATCACTCCTACGACTTCTTCCACAAGCTGTTCTCCCCGAGGTGGTATGTTCGGATAGTATCCTGGCTAACCTTCATTAGTACGTTATCCTCTAGGTGAAATTGATCATGTTTGTGCAGTCTGCCCTTGACAAAGGACTATTGTTTCTCGCGGCGGCGACATCGAAGAATAACTCCGTGTACATGTACATGTCCCTTTCTTCGAAACAAGTGAGTCGGTCCAGTGCTTTGGACACTTTGCATGTTACATGTCGTGTATATATTGCCTGGAATAACATAGCACTGCAGATACCGTTTATATACAGCGAAGGTTGCACATCAGCTGCGTCGTGCCCAGATTCATGTTTCCATCGGATTACCCCACGAACTGGAAAGCCCACATTCATCCGTGTGGTCCAACGTCGCCGAGGGCTTGACACATGCACATATGTCGAGCTCCATGTCATCGGTGCGCACATCGTTAAACGTTTTGGGTCCATATTCAGGATCAGTGTGACTTTTAGCGGAGAGCGGAGAACGGATGGTGGGCAGGACATCCCGAGCGTTTTGCGGGGAACGCGCGGCGATTACGTTGTCTATACGTCGGGTCTCTGCTTCTGATAGCTCTGGTGTGGAAAATGCGAGCGTTAGCGTAAGAGCAGTGAAACTCTGGAGTGGCGCGCACCTCGCAGATGGATGAGAATCCGTTGGCTCATAATCCACGTCACAGCGAAACCTATCGATGCCCTATCGATGCTCTGTGAGCAATTTTATGATGGATGTTGCAAAACTTACCCTGCCGCCTAATAGAATGAAATCAACATAAGCTTTCATGGACCATGGTTAAGAAACCATACCTGGGTCTGAATATCGGATGTATGATAAAGGATGATGTTGAATATGTTCGATCCTGATAAAATGTACTCAGTGGTATGTGCCAAGCACGTGTAGAGCGTACCTACCCGTCAGCACGACGAAATACCCAATGCCGTCATAGATCAGGCTGAGGACAATGAGCGACTCTCCATCACTTTGAGAATATCGAGGGGCTTACACCCGTACCAGCCATTCTAGTCTAGCAATATGTCAGCGACTCTAATCACCGAGGGAGATTAATAAGTGCACCTGCTGCTGAGAGGATTGTACCGCAGAAGATAAACGGTGGAGATGGTCAACACTACGAGGTCATATGACATCGCGACGGTGTAGTAGAACCATGCGGACAGTATTTTACCAGGATTTCCTGGAGTGCAGCTGTGGTTCATGAGGTTTTAAACAACACATTGGTAAAGGCACCACTTACTTTCCCTAAAAACTATGCTGTTTGTGTGAATCTTATCATGAGGAACATCGACGTACGCTAACAACGACAGCTGTTGGTTCTAATGTCAACATGAACTCGAATCAAAATATCAGCCAGAGCTCACGTGTCCGGTCGAACATATTGGTGAACCACTCCAGCTAAACTGGGTAAGAGGGATGCTACACTGGTGTCGTGATGACCCACCGAAACTGAGACGAAGTATAGCACCACCAGTGTAATGCCTATCCGCCTATCCCTCCTTGCAATATTGAATGTCCTGGGTAGCGTAAAACTTTATACAGCCGGCTGCACACAAGACATACCTGACGCCTAGGATGACTTGTGATGTCATAGTCTGTATAACTAGAGCGTGGTGAACAGAATCCTGGTAGCAAGTGAACATCAATTGGACAAACCTTTCAAGACAGGCGCAACCATGTAGTAATGTTTACATGTTTCTTGGGTGAAACCGGTAGAGAAGACTCCGTAATTACTGATAACCATGACCATGATGCTATCATAGCTTCATAAAAGTCAGCGAAAAGTCGTAAAATGGGACGATAGACGTACCGTATGAGAATGAATAAGATGCAAGCAAGACTGATGGATTACGGTTGTCAGTGGTGGTAAGTATGCGAATACTTGTGTGTAATACCGGAGGCGAAGAAATGACGATTGGCTTCTGTAAAACCGCCATTCTGCAGGGAGGGTAATGATATAACTGAAGAAAATCAGTCATGACACAGTGACCACGGTACCGTGGCTCGAAAAAAAACCTTACTCATATAATACAACGGCAATTGATGCTATCCGTAGGTACTTCTCCGTTGCTTGGCTGTCTACGACAGCAAGCTCTTTCATCTCTGAAATAAACCAGAAAATTCAGACGTAGGTTAGTTGGTATGGATGTGGGGGTATATCGTTGCGTAAGTTAGGCAGCGGTCACTGATTAGAGTTAGAGTGGAGGACGACGGAGACAAAAAGAATATTGGCTGCGTCTGAGCAGGTTGACGACGATGGGCTTAAAGATTGATGATCCGGACGCTTCGCTTTGAAGCAGCTCGGCGCTGAAAAGGGAAGCAAGACTAAGAGGATTGGCAAGACATTACCAATTGAACCGATGAAAGACTCGAGTGCAATAGAAAATTGACCAACTGATTAGGCGATCTTGTTCCTCAATACCCCGGATCCAGTAAACAATCGATACTATATGATCCATATCTGCCGCATAAGCCAGCAGGCCGATCCAACGCAATGGTTGATCCAAATGTCAACTTGGCGTGGGATGTGGAACTATGGGCCGTTAGCTACAGTCACTGTCCTATGATCCTGCAATCAATGTATCCTGCGAAATTGGAATCGAGGTAATACTGCGTGTGGGCAGAATTCGCGGTTGCTTCAGGGAAAAAGGTTAAAGGAAGTGCTGAGCCAGTTATCGATCAATCATCAATATCATTGCTCTATCTTTAGACCAATTAACGATTATGTAACAGATTATCAGTCCTCCCTCCCTTTGACTTGATGCCTATAGAGTCAACTGGTTGATAGGCTTTTGTGGAGTATCAGGAAATTTATATCAAAACGCAGTGCTCATCATCATTCAAATCTCCAGATCCGAGTCTCTGCGAAAGCATACCGAGTAGCAACACGGTCTAGACTTCCTCGCAACACTCGCAACACGCGAGCGCAAAAGCTTTTTTTAATGCGACTTGGGACCATACCACGTGACAGCAATGTTACAATATTTGTTTCCATTCCAAGTACCGTCCAGCTGGATTCGAGTCACCGTACTCGAGCAACTCTATGCACATGTTGTAATGAATGTGGTTGTTTATTCACCTTGGCAAGCAATGTCATACGGAGACGATCGTGAGCTCCACTCGCTGCGGGGAATAGTCACCTTGCTTGTTTAGTATAAGTCTCTTGCTCCACCATATGCCGGGCCTTTGCCAGCAAAGCTTCCGACGGTCATCTCCCTTGCTACAATTTGCATCGGGCTGTGGCGGCAGGGTCGAGTACGTTCAAGCCCAGTGCCGCTCTAAGCACTGGATATCGGCATCCGACTCCATCTGATCTATTATGAATCAGTGATCCGCTATAAGAGGTCCGTCGGCTGAACTGAATCGTAGATACGGTCACAAACACCGGATACATCTTCTCAAAGGCAACCCCTTTTTCGACATTCACTACCCTCGAAGGTTTTAAGCGTCTTGTTCGCTCTTGTCCGAGTCCATGGTGATATGCTAACCTTGTCGCGTATCATATTAAAAGTATAACTGCACAATAGTACTCAGGGCTCTCGCAAACCGCACTTGGTCTGAACTTACTTAAACGAACTTATCATAGCCCGGATCACAGCGATACATCGCATGTCCGACTGCCTGAACTATTGCAATATCGGTGCTAAATAAAACCCCTATTCCGGAGTCAGAAGTGAGAAATAAGCACTTTCCAATTGTCTTCCCTAGTATGTCAAACTCGTTTATCCAGATCTTTGGTATTAAGGTCCAGCATAGCGCCAATAGTACCTTTGTGGAGCCTACGGGTAGCGACGCCGCATAGGAACAATTATGTTTTACAGCTGCAAGTAAGCAATTCGTTGTTGATGCGCGACCCCAAGTTGCGAAGCAAGACAAGAAAGATGCGACCTCAAACCCCCTATAGCTATCACTATATCTGGTCTTGACTTTGGGCCATCTCAGGAAGGTTTAGCCCAAAGGTTCAACATCCACGGAACACGGGTAGGCAAACGACCGATCATATGTTCACCAGGTGCTGACTTGTGCATCTTGCGTCTTACTTTCATCGCAAAACGACTCGAAGGAGGCAATACGACAATCTTTCTCGTCGTTCTTCACACGAAAACACCAAAAACAGCATAAATAAATTGCATATCCAACCTGCCACTCAAGCGCCACTCCGGCCTGCAGCTTTGATGACGGCACCATTAGCCAACTGGGGTAATATCTTGTTTGGTGCTGACGAAGACGGTGCTGGCAAAAATCCTGCTCCGACTAACCACGCAAGGTACCTTCCCATCAGCTGATCCGAAACGGTGAACGTGCACTGCTGCCCTTGGGAGCGCAGCAACGCCATAGTGTTAGTAGCGTCAAGCTCGGGGGCTTTTGTGCTCGTCGGTAAGTCATCAAGGACGAAATGGAGGAGGGGGAAAAGGGCGTTATCTTGGACCTCCATGACGTGCTGCTCCAACTTGCGACGCCATACGAGATACTCGCATTGCTGCGTAGGGAACCCGTACTCAGCCAACGACGAGAGGATATTGTTGAATGTCGGAGGGGGTACTGCAGTGATGTGCAGCACGCTTTGCGCAGCGTTGGGCAGGGGCTCCACGGCAGCGAGAGCAGTGCAACGAGCAACATGATCCACAGGCACCATGTTCACAG
>QLOO01000272.1:0-11416 GCA_003313855.1 Suillus sp. MG131 | reverse complement strand
AGGAGTGTCCTGGTGGCGGCTAGAGTAGACTCCCTTGACTTCTATGCTTATTTGTTTTTCTGGAACGATCGTGTCAGACAAGGTTCACTTTCACGAGAACGTTTTGTAGATGTACCCTACAGCTCGGAAATCGTTGAAATTATGAACATCTAGAAGAGTGACAAGAGCATTAGATAGCACATTAGCCAGTTAATGACTGTTATGACAGTGATTGCCCACCTTGGGATACCAAAATGTACCTTACAACATAGACACTTACACTTCATGCTACGGGGGCTTCGCTGGACTGTGTTAATAAAATGGTCGGCGGTCAATGGGGGATACGCCAACGTTGAGGCATTCGCGAGCCCAGAGGTGTAGCAGGAGCACTCTTTAACTTAGTACTGTCCGACATAGGGTACACGTTACCCCAATGGACAAATATTGGAAGAAGAGAAACCCACGTGTATTCGGGGGTGAACAATGCAACTCCGAGGCAGGCCCAAACTTCGCGCCACTGGAAAAAAACGACAACATCAACATCGGAAAGGGTGTTGTTTCCGAATATAAAAGACCGAAAATCAAGACCCAGTCCCACCGTGCACTAGACAGAAATGGACCGCAACGCCACTCAATGCAGTGACATAACCCAAACGGCCATGAACCGCGCCTACACGATACAGTGTGGCAGGTGTCAGGCTGTTATTGGGTATGACACTCGCACCAACTGGCCCACGGTCAGCCTCCTTGTCAACGAGCACTTGGACACCTGTCCAGCCAAACTCAAATTCCATGGGCCTACCCCATCTCACCCCCCTTCCAAAACATTTGACACACAGAACACATCAAATCATAATGTTATTGAAAACCTAGGTGCCGATGACAGCAAACACGATGATCAATTCATCGCGGGCTGTCGCAAGAAGAAAAGTGAGGCTCAGCGGAAACAAGAACTCGAAGACGACGAGTACACGTACAGTGTACGCCCTACATCCGTCAGATGCCACGGATGCGAGAAGGAGATCAGTTTGGACAAACGCTTCAGATACTATCCTGGACTTTGGACCAAACACAGAAGGAAATGTCGAAAAATCCGAAAGATAGAGGTGAGCTGATTTCTCCTAAGAATGAGATGAGCAACTAACTAAATTTACAGAGTGAAAAACTTGACAAACCCGCCGCAAATGGAAACGGTGTTTGTCCGTGGAGTGTAGAATGGCGCTCGACAGCCACTAGTTTATTTAAGCCTGGGGCTGACGGCACGTTGCGAGTGGCGAACTCTGTTGAAAGCAACGTCTCAAGACAAACGGAACTGTCGGATGATGAAGATCTAGAAGACGGAGATCAGGATATTCCTTTCAGCAGTAAGTTGGTCCTCAATGTGAGCACACATTGTTGTTTATTGCGAACTCTAGCGTTGAACGAGCAATTTTATAATGAGTGCCGGCAAAGGGGGGACGGGCTATGGGCGTACCGCTACTCTACCACGAAGGAGATCAAGGAGAGGACAATCAGTACCGTTTATTTTGATATTGCGAGTGAGCGTCAGGGGCGAAAATTCAAAGATCGCTTATGAACCAAATTTTGTTTTGTGCTTGCTAGCGGCTTCATGAATTTCAACGACAACCTCGCTTGGATATTCTGCAAAAACTCGGTGATAAGATCACTACACAGACGAGTAACATGGAACGTGACCTTCGATCTTGCGTGCGCCGTGATCTTCACTACTTGACCACATTGCACGTACCATCAGGTATGAGTGCTCGGAAGGAACCGCCTCCAAGCTTTGCTTTGTCTTTGCTTGTTCCCCTTGCTCGAGTCTATACAACTGTGATATCGCACTACTGTACAAAATTAATAAAACAACTCAGCAGAGGTCTTTCAGAGTGAACATGAATTGGCTATTAAAGACACAAATTTCATCGGGATTATGTACGTATACAACTTTGGCATTTAAAAAATACGAATTTAAATCTGATCAACTGACGATGGCGTCGATTTTTGGAAGCCTACGTGCCTACGCAGCCTTAATACCCCGGATTCGGCCTCACAGCAGCACGCATGTGTCCCGGATCCTATTCAGTCCTCGCAATCAACTTCTGCGATCATCTCGAAGTCTATCAACAAGATATTGTTCAACATCACCCGTGATCATGACCACTGACCTGCCAACCGACTCGCCGGGTGACTTCCGTCTTCCCCTAGACGTCAAGCCAACCCATTATGATGTGACTATCAAGACTGACCTGGAGAACTCAATATTCGAGGGTGTCGTAAAGATCGAGTATGTCCACGCCCACTGTCCTTCAAACATCATTGACCAATTCCATCAGTCTGGATGTCAAGAAGGAAACCTCTACCATCGTCTTCAACTCAGCCGATCTGAAGTTGAACAATGCGTCATTATATTCCGATGAACTCAAAATAAAGCAAGTCGATCCTTCTCCGTCTCTCGATGACAAGGCAGAACGTTGCATGCTTTCCTTTTCGACGCCTGTGCCCGCCGGATCAAAGGCAACACTGTCTATTGGCTTCTCCGGAGAACTGACCGGGGCCATGATGGGGTATTACAAGAGCTCGTTTGAGCATAACGGAACCAAAAAATATTATACATTGACCCAGTTCGAAGTGTGTATTCGATCGCATTAGTTGCTCCCGCACTTACGAATTGTCGCTAGCCCACCGCCGCGAGACGTGCCTTCCCGTGTTGGGATGAACCACTTCTCAAGGCGACCTTTGCAGTCACTATGATATCACGCGCTGACACGGTCAATCTGAGCAACATGTCTATCACGTCGGAAGAAATTTACGAACCCAAAACGACCAACGTAGAGGATCCTTCATTGGAAGCGCTCTTTTCGGCATTGACGACCCAAGATAGCCCCGAAGCGCAATGGAAGATTTCTAAATTCCAGATTACACCACCCGTACGTTGACATCATCTAGGCGGATTTTAAACCAAAGATTAGTCTACAGATGTCTACTTATCTGGTTGCATATGCCAATGGACGTTTCGCGTACCTGGAAGGCTCTTATAAGAGTCCTCTGAGTGGGAAGACCCGTCCCTTGCGCATCTACTGTAGGGACTCGTCCTCACAGAATTCCAGGTGCAGGCTAATGCGATTTGAACAGCTACTCCTGATGTGATTCATCAGGCTCAGTATGCCCTTGACATCAAAGCAAAAGTTCTACCGATCTACGAGGAAATTTTTGACATCGAATACCCTCTCCCGAAGCTGGATACTCTAGTGGTAAGTCTCCTGTGTAGAATACTCTTCATGTCATTGATGAGAACCCGTGGTCTGAAGGCCCATGATTTTGATGCAGGTGCTATGGAGAACTGGGTATAAACCCTCGATTCCTTTGTGCTTTAGTACTCACTTCTAGCAGGGCCTCATCACTGGACGTACTAGCGCATTCTTGCTTGACCCTAAGAAGGCAGACGTGGCTGCAAAGAAACGAGTCACTGTCTTTCAGTCTCACGAAATCGCCCACATGTGGTAAGTCCATCTCATGCGTTCGAAGGATATATTGCGGAAACTTGCACTCAGGTTTGGTGATATCACAACCATGGAATGGTGGGACTATCTGTACTTGAATGAAGGTTTTGCAACACTGGTGAGCTTAGCAGACATGAGCTTGTTCATTCTGTGCTGAGATTACCCGCTCCAAGATGGGTGAAGTCATCGTCGTTGGTATGTCTCGTGTCCATGCACACTCATTGAATCCATTGACACTATATTTTAGATCGGTAAGCCGATGCACTCCATTCTCAACGTAACCATAACTCCTTTTACCAGTGTGTACCCGGAATGGAAGGTCGACAGCTCATTCATATCCGAGCATTTGAACGATGCGCTGGATCTTGATGCTAAATTGTCTTCACATCCTATCGAAGTGCATTGTCCTGATGCCAACCAGATCAACCAGGTATGTCCAGAATGCCATATCACACGGAGCGCGACCATCTCATACAAATGACCATCAGATTTTTGACTCCCTTTCCTATGCCAAAGCAGGCTCTGGTAAGGCATCCAATTTATCTTGTCACCACTCCATCTCACGAGTGATACTTTCAAGTTTTGCGCATGCTGTCCAACTTTGTTGGCCAGGAGCGCTTCTTGAAGGGTGTTTCGATCTACCTCAAGAAGCATCTATATGGAAACACTGTCACCAAAGACCTGTGGCAGGGCATCTCAGAGTCTACTGGGGTAGATGTACCGAGACTCATGGATAACTGGATTTCAAATGCAAGCGTGAAAGCTCGACCCACTCACCCCATTCTAACTTGTCTTGCCTCAGATCGGCTTCCCCGTCCTGACTGTCACTGAGAGCGAGAATGGCATCCATGTTCGCCAGGATCGTTTCCTAGAGTCTGGACCTGCAGAAGAAAAGGACAACGAGACTATCTGGGCTGTGCCTTTGGCCCTGCTGACAGCTGCTGACGGTAAAGTCAATATTGATAAGTCTGCCGTTCTTGACACTAGGGAGAAGACACTTGCCATCGACACCTCGAAACCTTTCAAGCTCAACGCAGGAACTTTCGGTGTTTGTGAGTCCGTTTTCTCACTGGCGGCGTTTGTATTCATGGATGATTACAGACCGCGTGTTGTACTCTGATGAGAGGTTCGCGGCGATGGCTGAGGAGGCTGCCAAGGGCGATGCTGTGTTCTCGCTGAATGACCGCATTGGCCTTGTGCATGATGTCATGGCATTGTCCAAGGCTGGATTCTGTAAAGTTAGCAGTGCATTGACCATCGTTGACATTTTACATGATGAAAAGGAGTGTGAGTGTCCTGCACTTCATTTGGGCACGAGCTTGATGAACTTATTGAATACAACTTCTAGTCCTCGTATGGGATAGTATCGCTCGGAACATCACCACTTTGGTGTCAACTTGGTGGGAGCATGAGGCTGTCGTTAGTGATTTAAATGCTTTCCGCAGGGTGGGTTGATCATTTCAAACATCTGTTTTGGGTGCTGA
This sequence comes from Suillus sp. MG131, assembly GCA_003313855.1. Lineage (NCBI taxonomy): Eukaryota > Fungi > Basidiomycota > Agaricomycetes > Boletales > Suillaceae > Suillus > Suillus sp. MG131. The sequence continues at coordinate 6,453 of QLOO01000272.1, read as the reverse complement.
CGCAATTTGTACTTATAGGCATTGTTTGCGCCCATCGTCAAACGCCTTGGCTATGAATATTCCCCTTCCGAGTCTGTGGATATCTCACAACTACGCACCCGTGCTGTCGGACAGGCGGCTGTCGCTGAGGATCCTGCGTACGTATCTGTTGAATATCGATCTAGGTGAAATTTGACGAAGTTGCAGTGTCGTGAAAGAGCTCAAGACCCGATTTGCGGAATATATGACAACGCTGGATGATTCGAAGATACCTGGTGATCTGTTCAGGACGACTATCCTTACTGTGCGTCAGACGTTGAGTGACGTTGAGTTTATGCTGAGTGTTATTTGCAGGCCGTGAAGCATGGAGGTCGTGAAGAGTATGAATTCGCCAAGGTGTTGTACGAGAACCCGACTACGCCTCCGTCGAAGAGTATCTCCGCCGTGTAAGTCAGATCTCGTTGGTAAAGGATATTTGTTTTAATACATTTGTCAGAATGGCGATGTGCGCCAGCCAAGATGAGGCATGTATCAAGGACACGTACACGTACATCCTATCAAAAGCGCGGACTCAAGACATCATATATTTCATTAACGGCTTCCAGACGAACTTCTGCACTAGGCGCAGCTGTGCGCAGTTCTTCCAAAGCAACTACGCGGAGGTGAGCAGTCAACTGAGACGCCGGACGGTCCCACGCCAAACATGATTTTTTGATAGCTTGCCAAACGGTTCGAGGGGAACTTTTCGTTCAAGGACATTGTCTCGGTAAGTTTCGGATTTTTAATCTGTTGTGATAGACAGGGCTTAGCGTGCATCAGTCGAGTTTTGGCAACTTGACCCAGGAGGAAGACTACGAAAAGATCGTAGACTTTTTCAAGGTAATGGTAAATTCAATTGTCAAGGGCGAGCTGATGGCATGCGGTAATTAGGACAAGGATACATCCCGGTATAACCTTGCGTTGTCGCAGACTCTAGAGTCATTGCACGCTTCCACGGCGTGGATCAAGGTGAGAGAACTCGAGGAGGTGTGAGAAAGTTGACTGATAGATATGATATAGCGGTCCACGACTGATATTGCGGAGTGGCTTGGCGAATGGAAGAAGGAATCGCTGAGGAGTTCACCGCCGAGAAGTTCACTGCCTTAGAGAAAGATGCGTGAGACTGCAGCGAGCAGAGAGGGTAGTTACGTAACTGGACATTGTTCGTTTGAAAAAGTTGTGTACTGCCGAGCTCGCCATCATCAACGCTGAGGAACAACTTTTTTGCTATAGCCTACACGGTAATATGCCAGCGTTTGATCCAGTACGAGATGCTGTTATGAATTCACCGGTCACTCAGCCACAGTCACTTCCAAGTCATGATTATGGTCCACTCGAAATACCGTCCCCATCATCATCACGTCCTTCATCATCGCACGCGACGTCAAGCCCGTCTTTGACACGTAGGGCAACAGATCTAGCTTCCTTATTAAACTCTGAACCGCATGAACCAAGAACTCCAAGCTCTGCACGACCTTCAAGCCTCTCACATCTATTGCTTTCTGATGACTTTGAATCAGAAAAGTTGAACTCTGCACCGTCATTGGGACGGAGATTGCCCACGGCCATCGACATTCCCCGTGAACAAGATAACTCATTCTCACGGCAGCAACCTTCACGTTCTTCACTCTCACTCAATTCATCTTCCCCCTTTCTTTCTGATGTACCTTCATCATCCTCTCGCATTTTTACAACGTCCCCCTTGACTCGTTCTCCAATGGCACCAGCATCATCCCAAACAACTTCCTCCCCGACGACGACAACTATGCGCCAGACTCTGCCTTACAACCCACGGCAGCGTTTGACTCCCGCAGGCTCCGTCCTCGCTCCCATGACACAGGATGAAATACAGCTCTACAAAAATTACCGCGGTATCGGTACCCAGCGTCTAACAAACAAACGCAAAAGAGTCCAGAGTAAAGAACCTGACGACTATCAAGAGCGTCCAGCCAAGAGACACGCTGGCGACGTTGAAAGGGTCATCGATCACTGTAAGCATCTCCCCCCCGCTCAACCTACCATTAACGCCGCCTTCACAGATAATTTGCGCCCAGAGGTGGGCGTAAAACAGCGCAAGGAATCCCCCATCATCGGACTCAAGAATTTCAACAACTGGGTAAAATCGGTCCTTATTACGCAATTCGGTCATCCAGCCCTCGCCGCCGCTGGTTCAGCCACTGGTCCAGCCAAAAGACATGGGAAAGTCCTCGATATGGGCTGCGGGAAAGGTGGTGACCTCATCAAATGGGGGAAGGCTCGAATTCAAGAGATGCTGGCTGTTGGTAGGATCCTCTACATTTATTCACGCAGCCCGATCTGATCCGTATTTGATAGACATCGCAGACGTGTCCGTCGAGCAAGCTCGACACAGATGGGAAAATATGCGTCCACGGCGTTTCAACGCCACGTTCGCTGCGTTGGATTGCTATACAGAACCTCTTACAAATGTATTTACGCAACAGCAGCTCGCACAGCCATTCGATGTTGTATCCATGCAATTCTGCATGCACTATGCGTTTGAAACAGCACAAAAAGCTCGATGCATGCTCAAGAACGTCAGCGAATGGTTAAGACCTGGAGGGATATTTCTCGGGACGGTTCCAAACGCCGACCAGCTCCTGTATGTCCATTTAAATCCACATTTTCATCGGGTCTGTGTCACTGACTTCATCGCGTCGATAGTGCGCGACTGGACCAACTACCACCTGACTCGGAAGATCTTTCTTTTGGAAATTCGGTGTACAAAATCCGGTTTGAAGAACGCACTTCCCGACCGCTGTTTGGCCACCGGTACTACTTTTATCTCCGCGACGCTGTCGAGAACGTACCCGAGTACATTGTTGAATGGGACAATTTTGTTCGGTGAGTCTCTTCACATGACCTCCATGCTAGAGTAGTACTGACATGACTTTGCGTAGGATGGCCGCGCAGTATGGACTTTACCCTGTATTCAAGAAGGAGTTCCATGAAGTATTCGAAGAAAACAGGGAGCACGATGAATTCAAGCAGTTGATGGTCCGCATGAATGTATGCGACGCGACCGGTGCCAGTTCGATGGAGGATGAAGAGTGGGAGGCAGTCAGTAAGTTCTGACTTTTCGGTGTAATCTGTAATGGTGCTAATAGAATCCCTTAGACATCTATATCGCATTTGCCTTTGAGAAGAGGTGATGGTTTCACAATTTATGGTTTATCTTTCTTATGATATTTTATACATACCTTTTGCTGTCTGCCAGCTACTACTTAATGCGATCACTGATGATAATTGTCCCACAATATACAGACAAAAGGCCCTATGGCCCATGCGTAAAGACATTGAAAGCGGTGATCTGTACACGACATAAAGGCGGCATAAAGACATCGTTGAAATGGATTCTAACGTACAGCAAAGAATAAGGTGTCTCACTAAGATTACCAAAAAGATAGCGTGACATTGATCGTATGAAAAAGTCGTCGCACATAAAATTACTCCTGACCAAATCCAACAGTTTCCCTGATCGAAGAATTTAGCGTGAGCTGACATGAACGTTACGAAAAGGACTCACTCTACAGCAAGCGTGAGCTTCTGCTCCAGGCTGGCATAATCTTTGTATGGTGGAAGATCAATACGGTTGAAGCAAGTGTGACTCTTCGGCAGCTGTGAAGGGTCACCAGACTTTTCTATGGTAAAGCGACGGGGTCCATCCGAGCCTTGAAGATCCTTGAAACCATTGACAGGAATCCTAGACGTCCCCGTAGCGAACTGAAGTAAGCGGGACTTGCGCTCAGGCGGCCAGCTACGAATGCACTTCCAGAACCACTGAATGACCTCATCATTCATCTCATATCCGCGATAGTCGGTGTGCTTAGTCCAGTCGTCTCTGCAATGACATTCAGCCAAACAGCCTCACTACTTCAATCAAGGAACGTACACGTCAATCTCCGACATACCACCGATCAGGAGCTCCAATTCGCGTTCGTCGAAGACAGTGATAAGGTCCTGTGGAATCAACTCGCTGAAACCCGACATGAACGAGTCAAATTGTTCCTTGACACGCTTGGAGATCCGATACTCGACGACGGCGTCCACGTATTCCTTCTTGTTATCCTGAGTCACGTTGACATCTGCCCCCCCTGGACGAAGTTCAATGTTGACCAGTTCACCGAAGCGTTCCTCGGTCGTTGTGAAGGTCTCATCGATCACGTCCGTGATGTCGTTCTCCCTGAACAAGGGTTGGGAGAAATCATGACAAAAAGCGATAAAGCACTTACAACATCCAAGTCAGCCCACGATGCAGCTCAGCATCGACAGATTCAAGGTCCGCAAGCGTCACCTTCTTCTTCAAAATCATCTTGTAGAAGCTGACAATGAAGTATGCATCGAGGAAACGACGGTGGAATATTCCGAGACCAAGACAGCGACCAATGAACTTGAAGTAGTTCAAGTGCTCTGGGTTGACGCCTGAAGCGGGATTGATTTGAAGGGTGTAGTTATCGTGGGCGGAGTATTCGAATAAACAGTAAAATGGGTTGAACATCTCGTGTGACAGAAGGAAGAAGAACTCTCTGCAAAGGAACTCAGTAAACGCATAAATTCTGATAGTTCAGCCCAACTTACCGTGACAAACCACCGTAATCAAGACCGTCCTCTCCATCAAACTTAATCATGAGTCGTTTTTTCAAATCGTTCGGCGTCTGCCTCATGATCTCTGCATAACTATCCTCGAAGATATGGTTCCGCCGCACTTTGATCTGGCAGTTACCCGGCTGAGCACGCATAGCAGGCTGACTTCGGAAGTAAATGAGTTTCCTCCTAAAGTCACGCTTGTACTGTGGAACGTTGGCATCAAGCGTGGATGGCATGCGGGGATCATCCCATGTGGTTGTCTTCGTGTTGTGGTCCACGAAATAAACACGTGCGGTGGATGTGAGACGCATCTCCCAACCAGAGGGTAATGGACCAAGCTGGGATATGGTCTGAGGCTGCAAGGATGTGTTCTGTCCATTGGGGCCCATGACACGGATGATAGTCTGGCGCCGGGGATCAACCCAGGTGGTAGTGCGCGTATTATGATCCACATAATAGGGTCGTCCTTCGGGGGTGTAACGCTCCTCCCACCCGGCTGGGAGACTCCCAGTCCCAGCCGTGGTGGCACTTCCACCAGAACCAACGACTGCCGGTGGAACGTTGGGAGATGGGGATGGCGCCAACGTTGACGAGCTGCGGTACGCATTAGCGCCAGTGGCACCTGTGCTAGCAGCATCGACCATGTCGTCGGCAAGTATGCGGCGGGAATGCTGGTCTCTCGCAGCATTTGTCTCACTATCCTGGTTGTTGTGGTTCACAGTTTGGTTAGGTGATGGCCGGTTCCAAGTTGTTGTCCGGGTGTTATGATCAACATAATATGTCCGAGCAAGTGGATCGATGCGACGCTCCCATCCGGGAGGTAATGCTCCATACTGATCAACATTGGGGTTGAAATTCCTCTGCTGTGCGTTGGTAGCCGCTTGTCCCGGGGACGTGGCCAAGGAGGGTGCTGTAGATGGGGGTGCAGCAAGTGCAGCGTGCCCACCGCCTGAGCTGATAGGACGACCTGATGGAGACTGTGAAGACGACTGTTCCGCCTCAGCGCTAGTCGCCGGTGGTATGTGGGGCGTCGGCATCTGCATCAACGGTGCTGCGGCGGGCTCAGTAGCAGTGGCGTGTGAACTGGGTGGGCGAGACAGAGGATTACCTGATGCTGAAGCCGCGTTGGGTGACAAAGAGAGACTTGATTCATTCATTCCCATGTCTGCCAATGCAGAGGTTACGCCTTGTACTTGAGAGGGTCCAGGGTTGCTCATGGGCTGGTTTACATTTGTTGACAAGTATATGATGAGCTTGCCATGAACCACGAGGTTATCATTGGACTTTTTTAGATCCAACGTCAGCATCTCTATCAAATTGGATAAGATGTGGATCATAAGTACGCGTAAAGGTGATTTGACGATGGGCGCTTACCGTGACCACCCAGTTCAAGATCAAGCACATCGCTGACTTTCACGTTGACCACACCTAGAAACCCTTGGTCACGCCTCTTGAACTTCCTTTGGTCAAATATTTGCACAGCTACCACCGAGGAGTCTTTGACAGTGCTGTGTACATGGGACATCAGTCATGCACTTACTGACTGCGCTCGACCGATACCAAACTTACATGTCAAAACTCTCATTCCAGTAAGGATTCAGAGTCTTTTTTATAACGCTGGTTGTGTGAGTCTGCTCTGCATCAACGGTGATGACTGCAAAGGGGTCGGGTAGGCGGAATACATCACGCTTAGATAGCCCATCCGCGGCGACAACTGTCCAAAACATACAAAATGAGTGTCCTACAAGAACTATATAATTGTAAAAAATCATACCTGTAACCCTTATTTTCTTCCTGCTACGATGAGAATGAGAATGACCAGGTGATGGT